>JBBIGA010001334.1:0-15929 GCA_037576975.1 Alestes dentex | reverse complement strand
GTGTGGCTTCTGGAGGACGTGGCTTTCTGTTAAAAGAGTGTACAAAGGGTGACTGCAAATGAACATTTCTTATCGCTGCTAGTGGTAAAGCACAATGTGATTAAACACATGGTTTGGGTCAGTTGACCTGTCACGGTGCTTCAAACCATCGCTGTGAGCAGGGTTCGAACCTGCGCGGGGAAACCCCATTGGATTTCAAGTCCAACGCCTTAACCACTCGGCCATCACAGCCTGACAACAGAGCAGTTCTTAGGAGAAGAAGCAGAAACGGTGGCTGTAAGTTTAATAACGTCTTTTGCCTGCTAAACCTACTCGACATCTACCCTTCTCCACTTTCTTCTCTGATCCTCCTGAACGTTTCTATTTCAACTCATCAACAGAAGCCTATCATGGATGCGTTGACAAGGAGGTCATTAAAAAAGGGCAGAGCAAATAGTCCTTCAATTCTGGTGATTTGAGTAATGTTTCGATAAGGCATAACAAAGCACAGGAAGAGTACATTCTCTTAGAACTGCTACACCACTTTATAGCTTCCAGATATTACAACAAAGTGTCCTGGAAGACTTGTGACAAATATTTGTGGCTGTGTTCTCTGTAATGCACTATAACATCACTACAAGCAGGATTCGAACATTACATGGCCTTGAGCAGCACCACAAACTGCAAGAGTGTGGCTTCTGTCTTTCTGTTAAAAGAGTGTACAAAGGTTGACTGCAAACGAACATCGCTGCTAGTGGTAAACCACAATGTGTATAAAACACACGGTTTGGGTCAGTGAACCTGTCACGGTGCTTCAAATCATCGCTGTGAGCAGGGTTCGAACCTGCATGTGACTGTGTTCTCTGAAAAGCGATGTAATTTTACGCGAAAACAGTAAATACGTCACTTTCAATTTTTAGAATGTAGTTTTTAGTTCACACTAACAGATCATTTATAGATTTAGTTTAATTTTAAAAGTTCAATATTTGCTAAAAGCAAATGGTGCAACTTCCCTTTAGAGCCAGATCAGAGTACAAAAAAATGTTTCTTCATGTGACAACTGTATTTGAGAATAAACATTATAATCTTCATAATACATATGCAGAAGTTAATAAAGTGTTAAGTAACAAATACTAAATACTGAATGCTGGATTTAAGATAATGAGTACTTGATCCAGTATTGAATACTGAACTGACCTAATTCACAGCTTGTTAGACATGAAGTGAATTCACTATTTAATGGTAATGTTTTCAGGACTGAAATAAAGTAACAGAAAGCAACATGACACCTTGAACAGGATGTTGTGAAAACTGAATCATGAACAGTGAATACTAATAAAAGAAGCCTTTGCACTGAATACTGAATCATGAATATTGATTTCTATATACTGAATCCCCAGTACTAAACACAGAACCGTTAATCATGAATAGTAAATCCTCAATGCATTATAAACTAAGTAAGCAGCATAAGTTATCTCGGAAGAGCTATAACGCATTATAACATTGTTGAGAATAGGGTTCAAAAATGCATGGGGAAAACCCATTAAATTTTGAATCCAATGGCTTAACCTCTGGGGCATCACAGCTCCTCTCAATGTTCTACAGTATTTGGAAAAACATCATTGTCTTCATAATAAATGTGCAGAATAAATACAAAATTCAATACAAAACACTGTGTACTAAATACTGAGTACTATATTGGATACTCAGTACTGAATACTGGATCTTGATCCATTAATGAAAACTGAATCATGAATACCAAATTCTAAATAATACTTAATCCTAAATACTGAATAGTAAATAGTTTTGATGAACCTTGAACACTAAATACAGAATCCTAGAAGGGTCACCCAGACTGATACTGTGTTAAGCTGAACCTGGGCTTTAGTATGGGTCAATTAATCAATTAAAGCTTTAGAACCCTAATCTTTTCCTTTTTTCTCCATCTTCTTCTAGCAAAAAAGTAAAATCATGCTAAATCCCCATTCCAGTACAGGGACAGTTTGTGAACTCCTGACAAAACACAGCATTATGTGTCAGTGATAAATGACGTGTGTGGATGTTACCCTCACTTCTTCAGTGAGGTTAATTAAGCAACGCTCGATCAGACCGGAGGTTAATCTGCGTGCCCACCTGACATGTTGCCATTCATCATGCTCATCACTTTATCTTCTCCTCCTCTTTCATTCATCAGTCATCAAGATTGGCTGGCAGAGGGAAACAAGCAATTAAGACAAGCAATGTATCTGAGTAACAAAACTGTTATCAAAGTGCATGAAGAAGTAAACTATCGCATAAATACGCAGAAGAAAAACATTATTTTCTGATTAATAGCTATGAAAACATTAATCATTAATACTAAAAACTCAATCTTGGAAAGTGAGTAGTGGATATCAAGTAATTAGTACTTGATCCAGTATTTAACACTGAATCATGAATATTGTATCCTAAACACCTCACTACTAAATGCTGAACAGAGAATCATTATTACTAAATAAGATAAGATAAGATAAGATAAACCTTTTTTATTCCCACAAGTGGGAAATTCGCTACTCTTACCTCCAGCGCCCCCCCGTGTGCGGCAGCCTGGTACGGCAGCTCCGCTCTTTTTATGAGCTTCTTTCTTATTTTCCACTTCTTACTCTTAAATCCTCAATATTGAATACTGAATACTGTTTTTACATTTTACTCAAAACCTTACTGACTGGCTTTGAAAAGAGTACTGCAAAAGTGATAATGCTAAAGGATTGGGCACAGAAAGAAAAATAATAAATGTCAAACTATGCATCCTTAAATAGACAAAGAAAAAATATGGAATTAAACATAGATCATATCAGTAATTAAAGTTTGGTACAATAAATTCAAACTAGTTAGACAGACAAAATTAATTTCATAGGGCAGTTATGCTGAAATAAATATGTGCATGTGAATGAACGAATAAATAAACTAAAAATAAATAAGATTTCGTTCTATAAACATTTTAGTGTGTACTACTAAAAACAGGATAAAAGAGATGCTGAGCTACAGGACAACGAGACAGCTAAGGTAATGAAATTAATGCGAATGTATGTGTGTGAGTGTGTGTTACATAGCTCTTTTATTTACATGTCCCATCTATCAGGACACTTAACCTCTGTGGCAGCAGGCTGTAATGTGGAGCAAGGCTTAGCCACTCGCTATAATTAGGCCCAATAAAAGCGTTTGCTCAATCAAATCACCCCAAACACACTCCTGCCGATGAAACACACACATGCTTATCATCACACAGCAAATGTGAATCACTCTGCCTGTTCTCTTTCATTTAGAAAAGCCAATATTTTCCCTGTTCCTACTCTTTAACTGAAAATGATGAAGGTTAGATAAATACAGACAGACCGACTTACTTACATATGGACGAACAGACAGAAAGATAGATATATAGATAAATAGAGAAATATCTCTCTATTTCTATACTCTCTCTTGCTATCCTCTCTTTCTCTCTCTGGTTAGGGAAGAAGACAAAGTGACAAATCAGTAGAGGATAAATAAAAATAAATACACACACACACACACACACACACACAAACACACACACTGATCTAGGTGTCATTCTCTTACACAGTTTTCTCACCATTCCTTGTGCTTCTGATGGTGGACATTTCACACAGAGGCTGCATGTATATAGATAAAGTCAGTGCAGTAATCATGATAAGTGACAATAAACAGTAAGAGAGCCTTTGTGTGTGTGTGTGTGTGTGTGTGTGTGTGTGTGTGTGATGAGGTGAGAAGATGAACAGTGTGTTGAGGGATGACAGGATGTCACTCCATCTTTTCTGTCCTCCACACTCACTCCATCAACATGAAGCAGCTGTCAGCTTCCCATCTCAGCCAAATTAAACCAGCTTACGGTAAAAGACGCAGGAGCAGGGTGGATGAGCGGCTGGCCCTCAGTGTGTGTGTGTGTGTGTGTGTATGTTTTCATTATAAACAAGACACTGTTGTGAGATCCCATTTTTTTTATTAACCACTGGAGAATCCCTAAACAAAACTGGGACTTTTGAAATATAATTTAAAACATGGAGCAAAATAAACTGTGCTGATTTTTACTGATCGTTAAATGGTCACTTTGTCACCTTCCCTGACCAGAGAGAGAAAGATAGGATACACCACGAAACACAATGTATTTAAAATGTGCTTAGCCTTGTCTTAATTTACCCCTGAAAATACACCAACCCCCTCAATTTGAATTAAGTGGCCGTTAATTTGTGAAACTGCCCCCTTAATTTAACTTTAAGATTAGATTTAAGACATGGCTGTGAAACCCCTTAATCCTAAATTTAAGGCACTAATTCAGGAGTTTCTATTATTTTAGGGGCAAATTTGAAAAGGTAAGGGGAAAATTCAGTAGTTTTACCACTTAGTCAGCCTTAATCTGGGCACTTTTCCCCTTAATTTTCCTTAATTTCTTGTATGGAACACTAAGGACAAAATTAAGGTAATGTAAAGGGGTAAAATTAAGGGGTTTCGTTTCGTAGTGATAGCAGGAGAGAGTATAGAAATAGAGAGAGATATTTCTCTATCTATCTATCTATCTATCTATCATCTGTCTGTCTGTCTGTCTGTCGCAGGATCTCTTAACGTGTGTAATTTAGCTGGCAGTTGAACAGCGGATGTTGATTTAAGTTTAGCTTTTCAGGTTTGAAGAACAGATTTGGACTACTTGATCACTGTACGTCACTCTGGAGAAGAGCAGCTGCTAAATGCTGTAAATGTGAGTGTATATAAATATTAAAAGTGTTTAAATGTGGGGTTTTTTTTACAACCATTTAAACCAACAACAGTTGAATGAGCAAATGTGTGCATCTTTTAATTTATTTTTAGGTTAAGTTGAAAAATCACATGAAACCTATAGCCTTGAGTTTTCATTGTAGAGGACTGGACAGAAACATCTGTGGATCTTTCCAGATCTGAAGCCAGAGTGGAGCTTGAGTTTCTCCTCGTAAAGCTTTCCAGTCTGGCAACCCAAGTGATCCCGGTGTCAGAGGGACTTTTCCACACACCCGTAGACTCTTTACGGGCCAGACAAGAGACTTTATACCATGGGCTGGGGAGTTTCCCTCCGTACAAGCTGGGAAACTGTGTGTGTGTTTGTGTGAGTGTAGAGGCTTGTATTGTTTATTATTGGTCATGTACGTTGAAACTACTGCAAAGTATCCTTGGGTTTTGGATAGTGCAGTATAAAATGATCTTGTTGTTATTAGAATTAGCATAAAGCAATGTGCCAGTGGCTAATTTTCAATTGTGTTCCCTAAGGCCTGGTGTCTTTAGCCCAGACATACTGGACAATTTACATTCAGAAAAAACTAGAAAAAGCACTTGTCATACTTGATGGCTGGTATGAACACTGTATAACAAACTGTAGAAGACATGAAAAAATGTTGAAATTAATAATGACCATTTGGCACCAATGTCATGGAATGAACCATGTATGGCATATGTGGGGAGTGTGTGTGTGTGAGTGACTAAATATCCATAGCGCATCCTCATGCAGATGAGCGTCTATTGCCACGCTTCCATTTTGACATGCTAATGGCTCTGAATTGATGAAAACCCCTCACTCAGTTCCTCCAGCTCAGAGCCATCACTTTACCCAAACACTGTGACCTCCAGTTATCGTCCATCCATCAAACTCACGTCCTCCCCCTGAGTGAAGCACACCTCTTCTCTGCAATCAGCTAATTCTCTCTCTCTCTGGGGCTAACACACCATCCACCAAGGGACTGTCCTGCTCCTCACCAGCCCCCACCCATACACCCTCACGCTTAATCTGCTCTAATGAAGTCCTGATCCACCAATTAGACCCGATCACAGCAGGGCAGCAGATAAATATGGGTGGTGTCGCTGCTCAGGCTGCCAGGAGTCAGAGTTATTAGCCTGATGCTAATTCATTAGCCTGAGCCAAGAGTAAGGCAAGGACAAAACAAGGACTTCAAAAATATAAACTTGCAGGAGGCCAGCACATTGACAGCCAATGTCTTCTGCACCAGGGATGGGAGCCCTTTTGGTGGGCTTTTCCTAAAAATATTTTTTTAAGAGCACCACACTAGCATCTTAGCAATTGTCTCAACTGCACAGGCCTTATTAGCACATCCCGAGGAAGTCTAAACAAAGTGTTGAAAGAATAGTCGATTATGCTAATGTTGCTAACAGCATAGAATCCAACTGATTAGCATTATAAAAATTATATTGTGCTAACTGGTTCATTCACCTTTAGTTAAATTAGCAGGTACGGTTGAACTATTCTTTTAAAGCTTTCTCATGCAGGCATTTTGAGGATGAAATTACCACATTTATATTACTTTTGAATTGAAATCACTGCAGTATAATTCTAATTGTCCTTCAGTTCAACTTTGAAGAACTTTGACATAAAAAAATGTATCAGCCAATAGGACAACTGCTCTGGGTATGTTGGCCTTTGAAGGGGCAGCCCTTCATAGAGCAGTGCTGAAGATGGAGACAAAAGCAATGCAGGGCTAATTTCACCAAACTATTAAAACATCTTGTTTCACTCAGGGGCCACTTCATTAAAACACCTTGTGCTTAGACTCACTGGCCACTTTATTAGAAACATCTTGTCCTTCTAATCACTGAAAACACCTACCTTGAACATCTTGGGTGAATCGTTTGCTTTTCCAGGTGTACGTCCCTCTGCCCAAAGTCACCTGAATGATACAAAAACTCGCAGGCTGTTAAGACATGATTAATGTGTCCAGACAGGTTCATTTGAGATTCATCCATCAACTCTAACGTTTTTTATGACTTTTACGAGCGGTTGGACGTATTTGTGTGTGTGTGTGTTCGCTCCCCAGTTTACACCACCTTCTTGCCCACCTCAGCATTTCCTGCAGTCGTGCAAAGAGAGTTGTGATGCATTTAAAAGCATCAATAACACCCAACCTGTGCTGACCCTGAGGCAAATAAAAAGTTATTGATTCTCCCACCTTATTTCCACCCCACCCCCAACCTCCAACTAAGACTTATTGTTGCCTCCCGTAATACACTTTTACCTAATCACTTGGCAAAATATAAACTGGTGGATGAGAGGTGGGAGGATTAAATGCCCCTGGAGCCAAAAACAGAGCGCTCACCTTTGAAGATGAAATTAGCCCAAAAGCTGTTGCAAATCAATAAAATCGATGCGGTCAGCTTAACTGATGCCCAATCGGCCAGTCACAATTTCGCCTCTCGCCTTAACTGCCCCCTGGAGCCCTGTTGGCGCGTGTGCCTTTTTGTCCACTTTAATTAAATTACAGGAAAAGGCGACAGGTTTAGAAAAAGGTGTTAGAACATTGGCTTGGCATGCACCCAGTAATTAAAGGAACACCCTGCCTGATTACTGGAACGCACGCTAAATTAACTCATTATGCATCTTAACCTAAAAACTCACAGAAAGTTATATAATGAAATGATTATGAACACATCGCTTGATGCTTGAGTTCTGTGAAGCTTTTGGTCCTAAAACGAAACTCCTTAATGCTGGAGGGATACATGAAGAGCATGAGGCAAAAGAAAACGGTTTAGTTCAGATTTGCCACTATTTCACCATCATCAACATCCATATAAATACTCAGAGACACGAGGAGCTTCACCGAATAAAACGGCTGTATTTGTTGGAGAAAACAATTTTCTCCGGGATAAATAAAGTTTTCTGATTCTGATTCTGATTCTGAAGTCTGGTTCCATTCACCTCCACTGTAGAGAAATCCACCCAAACATTTCCCACCAAATCCACTCTGAGTAAACTTTGGAAGGAATGAAAGATCAGAAGTCATCTTTAAATTCCAGTCATAAGATATTATTTATAAATCCTAAGAAATATTATTTAGGACAGTTTCATTTCAGGGGCCCTGAATCGAGAAGTGTAAGATATGCTTAGGTAAACATGATGAAACAGTTTATCAGGGAAACAGAAGCAAAAAGCACAAACTGAGGGGGGTCCGCGACTCAAGACCTCCAAATAACTAGCTATACAGCTTATAGTGAAAAACAGCCCTGATTCAGTACGTTTTGTGGATGAGAGCTCTCACACACCAAGCTTAATGAGGTAATTCTCGACCCCCTGTGGCTTGTTGGAATTATGACTTTAAAGAAATTTGGGAGGGGGAACCAGTGGACCCTGCTTACTCCACCAGCCCTATCCCTTTATATCAGAACATAGCCCAAATATGACATACCTTTATTTATAAAATCTGACAAAACAATTTTTAGTTATGCCAAAGTACTTCAGCCCATGTTTATAGATATTAGTGAGTGGTACAGTGTCACAAACCACATGAGGAACTACTGTGTTAGAGATTACTGAACAGCATTTAGGCCTGTAGTTTATGATGGTAATTGTTGTACACAACTTACTAGCTAGCAACATTATCCTGGTAGCTAATAAATGGTAGCCACTGATTTTTTTTTGTTTGCAGTGTCACTTTAAAAACTTAGTATAAAAGATAAACCAGGCCTGGTTAGAGCAAGGCAGTGGTTGTCCTGTACTAAAATGCAAGGTTACAGGGCCTTCTTGGCCGTTCTGACCATTGTTCTTCAGTCTTTTCCAACAAGCTCCCACACTCTTTTACACACTACGAAACCAACACCTTAATTTTACCCATACAGGAAACTGAGATAAATTAAGGGAAAAGGTGCACCGATTAAGGCTGATTAAGGGATAAAACGAATGACTTGCCCCCTGACTTGTTCAAATTTGTCCCTTAAATGATAGAACCTCCTAAATTATCACCTTAAATTTAAGGGGTTTCACATTCATGCTTTAAGTTAAATTTTAAGGTAAAATTAAGGGGTCCGTTTCACAAATTAATGGCCAAATTAAGGGGTTTGGTGTATTTTCAGGGCTAAATTAAGGTAGAGTTAAGTACACTGTGTTTTCTAATGAAATAGGGATATAGGCTGCCTTGTCGAGTCTTTAGTTTTACTTGCACTGGTCATTCCAACTTTTACTCTTGAGGGAAAAGAGTGAAGAGTTTTTCAGATGGCGATAGGCCTAATTTGGTAGACCAATGGTGCCCCCTGTCGACAAAAAGGCGACCGTGGTCTGTAAACATTTTCAACAAATGTTTTATTGGCTTGGTGATTTAAAAAGAGGCCTACGTTGTGTTTGTACATAATAAGTTGTAGGCTTTAATAAACATTTTGGTGAGATATTCACACTATGAATGAGAAATAGGTCTTTCTCCGAGATATACATATAGAGCGCGTTAATCGCGTCCTGTCTCCGTCAAAGGCCCCAAACACAAAAAACGTCATTTCCCATAATGCTCCTGGAGGAGTGTGTGTTTGATTAGCCGCGGTGTGTCCTCCTGTTCCCTCTTCAGTCTCTCAGTGTGTGAACAAGCATGGCCTCTGAACTCGGTAAGTTTAATTTCTTGAATTCCTGTTTTATTTAGTTCATTTGGCGCCTTTATAAGGAGTCTGACTCTTTCTTTGCGACGGTAAACTTTGTTTTAATGCGATCATGGCTGTTCAGCATAAATGAGGATTACTGGAGATATTAATGTGACTGAAGTGAAGTTTCTTCATGTAGCAGCCAGATGAGCAGTGTGTGTGATTTGTGTAGTGATTCAGTTTGTGCTATTGTGTGGGGTGTACTGGGGACTTGGGTCATATTTGTGCTGTGCAGCAGTTTGTGTGTCTGCAGCTTCATTTATCTGTGGTTAATAACTGATGTGTTCCCAAATCACCATCATCATCATCTCTAAACCCCTCAGGAAGTTTAAATGGTGTATTGAATGGTGCAAATGAATGCTAAAACACTGTAGACAGAAGGAGCCAGTCCGGACAACAATTTCTGCTCCTGTCCTGTGTTCTGATTTTTTTGGCCAGTTTATCATAAACATTTTGGCCAGTTTATCATAAAAAATGCGTTTTGGACATCCACATAGTCCAACGACTGATACTGCAAGCTAATCTAGTAGATTAGTCTAGTAGATTAGTAGACATGTCATAATATTTGCCACAGAATCACAAAACTGCAGTTCAGTGCTTCCTGAATTATTTAAATGCTGTGATATGATCTTGAAATTTGTGATTTCATACCCAGATTAAGGCCTTATCAGCCAATAACTATACTCCTTTAGAAATGGAGCCTGCTGATTGGCTGCTTAAATTACATGCTACATGCATGTTATTAATGTCAACTGTTTTTGATTTGCCCATTATGGTTTAACCCACGCCCACTTCAGGGATCTCTGAATAAATTATCTAAAAAATGTTTATATTGATATTAAGGCAGTGGCGTCAGACATGATAAACAACATCCAACCCTGAATATCATCATGATCACACTGTTTTATTCCCCTGTTGTCCCTTTTTTGTTCACCAGCTCTTCTTAGTGTGTCGGATAAAAGCGGGCTGCTTGATTTCGCCAAGCGTCTGGTGTCAGTGGGGCTGCAGCTAGTGGCGTCAGGCGGAACAGCCAAAACACTGCGGGATGCCGGCCTCTCTGTCAGGTGAGCGTCACACGGGTCAGACTGGCCCTAACCACTTCCTTTACCCCAGTGCTAAGTACAGCTGGTATGGTTACCCCGTTTAAACTCAAACTTATTTCAGTAAAGATTTACCTTCTAGATGTTTCCGTATTGACTGATGCATCTGAAATTATTTTACTGCTCTCTTTCACAGTAAGAAACCGAGCCTAATGGTCACTTCCGTTTATATGCACGTTGTTTGACCCACAGAGGCCAGTGGCCATTAATTAGGACTAGTTTTAGATTAAACTGCAATCCAAGTAGTCTTTCACTAATCCATGCAGTCTAGACTTGGATTCATTCTTTACATTGTAACCCAGGCTACTGTGTTTTATAGTGTGATGAGGTTTGTAAAGTTTTTTTTTTTTATCAGTGACGTACATTGAAAGCCGTGCGTGTAAATTTATTATTTGGTCTCTCTTAAAGCTCTGCTATCTTGATTAATCTTTAAATTAATAGTTAGGCTTTTCCATTACTAATAATGGACTCGTCCTTTTTTTTTTTTTGCAGAGATGTCTCTGAGCTCACTGGTTTTCCGGAGATGCTCGGCGGCAGGGTCAAGACCCTTCACCCCGCTGTCCACGGCGGCATCCTGGCCAGACACATGCCATCAGATCAGGCTGATATGGAGAAGCTGGGCTTCAGTCTTGTGAGGTGAAAGAGATGAATTAACATCATGTGACATCTAATTAAATTTGCTAACTTGATTAACTTTAGCCTGAGGATGTGTTGTATGAGAGAGAAAGAGAGAGAGCTTAATGTAATCACAGGGGAATTCAAGCACTGCTGCTGTGGAGTGACTCAAGGTTTTGAGCTTTCTCATTGGGTGTAATGAGTTGTGTAGTGGAATTTGATTGGTCAAGTGCTTCGTGTGGGTTTTAATAGGCTTTTGATGACATGGGGCTGATTCCTTGGACTAAAGGACAATGTAAAAGGTACAGTGCTAAGGTTATAAAGAAAAAAAATAGTGGTCTTACTGGTTGCATCGGGGCTCAAACCTGATTTAGATTACTTTAGTAAATAATTAATGGAAAACTTACATTTTTAAACACCAAAAGTTCAGAGGGTGCTAATACTACCCCCTTACGAGCCAAAAGCTGGGATCTCGCTCAGTAGCAAGTGATTATATAAAACTATAGTACAGCAGTTTGCCTTATTTTGGTACTACATACATTATTGTGTGGGCACCCTTGTTCTAGGCTATATAGTTAAAAGTGTTTGGTGAAAAATGAAATTTAAACTTTATATTAAAGTTAGTCCATCAGCCAATACACATTTGTCTGAATTTTGCTTCGTTGGCTTTGCACTTGAGCTGCGAACTGGGACTAAAGTGCAAGCTTCATTAGATTTTTGTATTGTCCTTTTTCAGAGTGGTTGTTTGTAACCTCTATCCGTTTGTGAAGACAGTGGCTGCTCCAAATGTGACTGTGGCCGATGCAGTGGAGCAGATTGACATTGGTGAGCAAACATCCAGAAATACCTTCATATAGGTTAGAAATGGGTTAGCGAGCAAACATTGAACTTAATTGAGCTAAAAATTGAACCTAGGTCTTGGCTATCAAATTAAAAAAAAAAAATGTTTATTTTAATAATGTACATTTTGATTACTTTAATGCCATGAGTGGACAGTTAACACTCTGTTTTCAGAAAATGGTGATAAAAGAAAGATCAAAGTTAAAGTTCAGTCATGGTTTCTGTTCACGAGTAACTTTCAATGATTTTGGTTAAACTTGCTGATGAACTTTTCCAGAGCAGTAGGAAGTGCAAATAATACCTGGTGACAATCAGGGAAAATGTTCTGATAAGATTTCTGACCATATCGCTCAACCCTGTCGTGTCCAGGCGGCGTCACTCTTCTCCGTGCTGCGGCTAAAAACCACGCCCGCGTGACGATCGTCTGTGATCCATCTGACTACGACCTCGTCGCCAAAGAGATGGAGTCATCTGACAACCACGACACCAGCCTCGACACCCGCAAGACTCTTGCTCTTAAGGTGACCATAGTCTAAATCCGAAGAGTTTTGTAGACACTCCCTCATCCCACATTTCCTCTGAAGTCATGAGTATTTAAAGGGTGAGTTTCTCCACGCTTTGGGGCAGGAACATTCTCGCTCTTCAGGGGAGGCTTAGATGTTGGAACATTGTTGTGAGGATTTATTTGCAGTTGTGAGAGCAGGCACTGATGTTGAATCACTGCTGTGATGATTTGATTTCAGCAATGAGGTCAGGAATTGATGTTGGATGGTCAGTTCATTACCACAAACCACCCCAGCTTTTGTACTTGTCTGGTCTGGTATGAACTTGGTTCTGGACGTAGTGACCGTGGAGAGAGTTCTGTATTTTATAGTCTTTAAACACTGAAAGTAAATTTAAGCCCCATGTCGTCATTGTGGCTTAGCGCACAGCTGGTGCTGTAGCCAAGTCAGTGCCCCCTGTGGGGGTCCTGCAGTACTGTCAGGCAAAATTCAGCAGAGTGTGTTTGATTATTAGAATGTCTTGTTATGCTCTGAGTCGTGTTCAGACCTGCACTTTGATGCAGTTAATATTGAGCAACACCGCCTTCAACCCCCACCGCTGACTCACTCTACACAAACAGCCATTCTTAAGCAAGAGTTTTGCATTATTGCTTTTTAAGCATGGTTTATCTCCCCCTGCTGAAAACAGTATTGATCAGGTTAACAGACACGTCTTTAATCATTGTTTGAGTGGTGGGTTAGAATGTGTAGAGACTTCCTGATAACGTGCCCCCTGACTTCTGCACTGCTCACTGGGTCAAGGCCCACATTCCTGCTGACCTCAGAAGTCCAGGCAGAAAGATTCGTGGTGTATTTATTAGTGGTGTTGTCCTGCTAAGAGGTTTGGTCTGTCTCAGCGGTTAGTTCAGTGTGTTGACTCTTCGTGACCTTATTTCACCTGCCAATGGTTCATAGTTCACTTTTCTTGTCTGTTTGTTCTTGTTCTTTATTTTTTACATATTCAATGAATAAACGTTTTTACTGTTTATTTTGTGTGTACATGTGTTTGTATGTGTATGCGGTTCGTCTGCCAGGCTTTCACTCACACAGCTCAGTACGACGAGGCGATCGCGGATTATTTTCGGAAGCAGTACAGCAGCGGAGTTTCTCAGCTGCAGCTCCGCTACGGCATGAACCCTCACCAGGCTCCGGCTCAGATTTACACTTTACGTCCCGCACTGCCGCTCACAGGTACGCGCGCACACACTCACACAGACACACTCACACAGACACACACACAGACACACAGAGTCCTGCAATGTTCTGCTTTTGTCAATATCTAATCTTTCTCTCGCTTTTAGTGCTAAATGGATCTCCAGGATTCATTAATCTGTGTGATGCTCTGAATGCCTGGCAGTTGGTCAGAGAGTTGAAAAGTGCATTGGGAATGCCTGCAGCCACATCCTTCAAACATGTCAGCCCTGCTGGTGAGTGCGCACACACACACACTCACTGACTCCAGATGTACCATACACACACGGGGTAGCCAGATTATTAAAATCAATTTTTTAAAATCATTTTCAAGAAATGTCTTTTTTTTTTTTGTTTGTTTTTTTTTGGTGTTGGTGGGTGGATGTGTTCTGATTTCCTGCGGAAGTTAGTAGTCTGCAGTTCCAGCCATCACATGACACCACCAGCATTGTTAGGGTTATAAATTGACACATTAAAAATATTAACTAAACCTCATGCTTCATCTCCCTCTCTCACCACTTCCACCTGTCATCAAAAAAATGCTCAGCTAGCTCAGAGACCTTCCCTGATACCAGAAAATGATGCAGTGCGAAAGAAAAAGACTTTATGATCTATCTTCATATAGCTAGTGAGCAGAAGCTAGTAACCTGATGGTGTTTAAGTCCCTGGAGGGCGACAGTGCAGTTCCTTTACTTGCACACTTCACTAAATCAGAGAAGAAAGGAGTAGATTTAGGGATGTTTTAAGCAGGAAATACAGAAAACTGTGCTGGGCACGCACCTTCCAGGACTGGAGCCTGATGCTCCACAGGTACGCCAAGTAAAATGTACAGTACACAGTAACCTGGCAACTTATTCATTTATGTTAAGTACAAACAAACACACACACTCACTCCTTTAGTGTCTCTTAGACCTGTTATCCTGGTGTCTGGCGCTGCAGGTGCTGCTGTTGGTGTCGCGCTGAGTGAGGAGGAGGCCAAGGTGTCTATGGTGCACGACCTGCTGAAAGACCTCACGCCCCTCGCCACAGCCTACGCCCGGGCCAGAGGTACAGCACTCACACACTAATAATTATTACCTTCATGTTTTACATTTCAGCCACTTTAAGTGCCCATCTCCTGTAAAACTGAAAAACTGGGCGTGTGTGGATTTCAACCATACACACCGAACAGCCACTGCCTTAAACCCACTGAGAACTGAACAACACTGCTGATCTTGTTACAGCAGTACCTGTTGAGGGGTGGGATATATTAGGCAGTGAGTGAACAGTCGGTTGCTGAAGTTGATGTGTTGGAAGCAGCAAAAAATGGGCAAACATTAAGATCTAAGGCCGAACTATGGCTAGACGACTGCGTCAGAGCATCTTCATAACAGCAGGTTTTTCCCAGTGTGCCGTGGTCCGTACCTACCAAAAGTGTTCCAAGGAAGGTCAAACAATTAGCTGGTGAATAGGTCATGGACACCCAAGGCTTACAGATGCATGCAGGGAGCAAAAGCTAGTCTGTCTGGTCTTATCGCACAGAAGAGCGGATGTAGCAGAAACTGTTGAAAAAAATAATCATCTTATGAACGTGTGTTTTGCAGGTGCAGACAGAATGTCTTCCTTTGGAGACTTCATTGCTCTTTCTGATCCCTGTGACGTTCCCACCGCCAAGATCATCTCCAGGGAGGTGTGTGCACTGTTGCCTGTATTGCATCTGATTGGCTGATTTCATTCAGGCATGTTATTGGCTCTTGAGTAAGCCCTCTCCCACATCTTCGTTCAGGTATCAGATGGAATAATCGCCCCCGGATATGATGAGGAGGCCCTTCGCATTCTGTCCAAAAAGAAAAATGGCAACTACTGTGTTCTGCAGGTAAAACCTGCTCACGTACATTCCAACTAGCCCATCTGTCCGTGCACAGTTTGGAGTTTAATCAGTAAGTCTCTGACCACAGAACCCTTCTGGGCCCCTCATCCCCACCACCACTGCAATTCCTCATACTCCACATACCATTCCACCACCTAAATAGTAGGGCTGCACAATATATTGTAAATTTAATGTCATCTCGATATCAACATGTGCGATATACATATCGCGAAAGACCGACTGAACTGCAATAAATAGTGTTTTTCTAAAGCTCTTCATTTCAGCATATTTGGCCAATCAGATTTATTCCTACTGCCTTATGCCCGCCCCCTAGTAGATGCGAGTGCTAAGCACATGGAGAGTAGAGCTGTAATACTCAGATCC
>JBBIGA010001323.1:0-15930 GCA_037576975.1 Alestes dentex | reverse complement strand
TAAATCTCCTTTTTGGTCTTCCTCTCAGCCTCCTGCCTGGTGGCTCCAACCTCAGCATCCTTCTACCTATGTAATCAGTACCAGTACCAAAAAATGTATATTGTTATGTTTTATATGGAAATTTAACTGAATTTGCATTAATATTTACATAACAAACTTAGGAAATTATATTTTTCTTAATAATTTAGCAGTAAAATGCATTAAAAGTTATATATTGTCACGAAAAAACAAAAAAGGCTAGATTCTAAGAAAAATCCGCGGGGCTCAACTGTATTTCTCACAAATGCAGTAAAATGAGTAAAGTACATTTTAGCACAGTATTACAGCAGTATTGAAGTCAACTACCATCTCTTTTGTCTTATTCACATTCAGAGACAGGTTTGTTAGCCATTGCACCTTCTCTCTGTATGCCGCCTCACCGTTGATGCTGATCAAACCCACTACAGTGGTGTCATCAGCGCACTTGATGATGTGATTTGAGATTGCGATGCTTCACAGCAGTGAGTCTGCAGCGTGAAAAGCAGAGGGCTGAGTACACAGCCCTGCTCAGCATAGTGGTGATGGAAATCCCTATCCTGACTGAATGAGATCTCTCAGTCAGAACGTCCCGATTCCAGTCACAGAGAGAGGTATTTAGGCCCAGCAATCTCAGCTTCCTAATCAGATTCTGAGGAATGATGGTGAATTCTGAAGGTCTGTGAACAGCATTCTAAACTAAGTGTGTTTTTATGTGCCGCTGAGAAGCTTTCATAGATTTAAGCCGAATACTCTGAAAAAAGTAGTGATGGCTGAATACTGAATGGACAGTCCTAAGTATTCAGTAACATGTTCCGTTGTTCTAAGAAATATCTGCGAACGACTGAGTCCGTGAACTCTGAACCACGACTTCGTGGGGCTTGACAGTATTTCTCACGAATGCAGTAAAATGAATAAAGTACATTTTAGCAAAGGACACTTTAGTATTGAAGTGAACTACCATCTCTTTTGTCTTATTCACATTCAGAGACAGGTTTGTTAGCCATTGCACCTTCTCTCTGTATGCTGCCTCACCGGTTGTTGGTCCTGCGCTAGTTCGTTAGCCATTTCACATTCTCTGTGTGCCGCCTCACCATTCATGCTGATCAAACCCAGTACAGTCGTGTCATCAGCGCACTTGATGATGTTATTTGACATTGCGTTGCTTCACAGTAGTAAGTCAGCAGCATGAAAAGCAGAGGGCTGAGCACATGGGGGGGCCCCATGCTCAGCATAGTGGTGATGCATCCCTGTCCTGACTGACTGAGGTCACCCAGTCAGGATGTCCAGATTCCCAGAGAGAGGTGTTTAGGCCCAGCAGTCTCAACTTCCCAATCAGATTCTGAGGAATGATAGTGTTGAACTCTGTGAACAGCATTCTGAACTAAGTGTGCTTTTTGTCACAGGTGGAAGAGAAGGCTGGTGAAGGGTGGTGTTGATGGGATCATATATAGAGCAGATGGGACGATAAGCAAACTGCAGGGGGTCCAGTGAGGGGGCAGCTTTGACTTTAAGTGCCTCATGACGAGCCTCTTGAAGCACTTGATGATGATGAGTGTGAGTGCGATGGGATACTGATGTTTATTTTGGCAGGGGGATGATGGTGGTGGCTTTGAAGCATATAGGAACAATGGTGGTGCTCAGAGAGATGTTGAAGATGTCTGTGAGAACATCTGCCAGCTGGTCTGCACAGCCTCTAAGCATACAACCAGGGTCAGACAGAGCACCTGGTCGTTGTGGGGTGAGGTGGTCTTCCTAGTGGCCATGTCAGTCTGGGTCTCAGACTGCATGTAGAATTAAGCACATCTAGAAGGGAGGCCTCACCAGCACAGGAAGGTAGTTGGTGATGGCCTGGATACCCTACAGCATGCACTGTACATCCACAGTGTCCTGGAAGTGGCTGTGGATTTTCTAGGCATCTGCAGGCTTGCGCTGATGGCCATGGTTTGAAGGCAGTATCTTGGTTCCTCAGCAACGCACACACCTCTGCAGTCATCCATGGCCTCTGGTTGGGGTGTGTGGTACTGTCTTAGAGACAGTAATGTCATCAATGCACATATTGATGTTGCTAGTCACTGACATTGTGTACACCTGCAGGTTAGTAGAGCTGCCATAGGTTGGAGCCTCCCTAAACATGTCCCAGTCAGTGTGCCAAAGGAGTCTTGAAGAGCAGAGATGGCACCTGGTGGCCAGATCCTCGTCTGGCCTATAAACAGGTTTGAAACATCTGACGAGCGGTCTGTACACTGGGATCAGCTTGACGGATGCATGACTGGGGTAGTCAAAGTGGGGACAGGCTCTGTAAAGTATGCGCCAATGATGTTTGTATAAACGCGGCCTAGCACTATCACCCCCTTGTTGGAAATGAGAACTGACTTCAGATTCGCATTTTTCAAATCTCTGGTGACAATGAACAGTCCATCTCGATGTTTTGGAGCTCACTGATAGCTCCATACAGTTTGGCCAGCATATTGTTAGCATTAGCACCGAGTGTGATTTACACCGTGACTATGAGAACTGTGGTAAATTCCTGTGTTAAATAAAATGGTCTGCATCTAACATCTAACTGGAACGCTGTTGCTGAGCCATGTCTTCATAAAAACAAAATCACAACAGTCTCTGAACTCGTGATCTGAGGGCCTGGTCCCCATAGCTAGCTGATGTCCTGAGGCTTCAGTAGTGGTGCGTTTTCGAAGTAAGTTTCACACTCATATCTTATCTGAAGGGTCTGGCAGTTGTAGACAAGTTTACCAGCTGTTCAGATGCACATTTCCAAAGGTTTGGTGTGAAGTGGAATGACAAATACATTTGCACACCAGCACTGGACATAGATTTTCAGACTTCAGATTTTTAAAATAAATGTTTGTACATGAGGTGTGTTATGCATTGCATTGTGTACTATGTGGATGTGATAAATGCGTAATTGTTTTTCACAGAGTGCCAGACAGTACTTGTGGAACTAATAGTTGCCATGGTAAGCAACAGGATAACAGCAGAGGAGCTGGCTTTAATGATCCGCCTCTTCTTGGACAAGACTCCTCCCATTGTAAGTGCCAGTAAACCATTATAATGGCAAAGAGAGCCAGAGAGACTATTTGGTGTTTTAAACACAAAAACGTTATTTTCTGTAACAAGCTGGAATTTACTTGTGTCAACAACGTGGTTGTTGTTTTCTTTTATTCTATACTTATCCTGCTTGGTTTCAGCGCTATGGAAATGAGAGATTCATTTTCTAATTGGAAATGTAGATGTCTTTATGGATATTGAATTTTCTTCTGTCAGCTTGATTAAGTCTTAAGTTATTTTCTTGCAATGAACTGTTATTTAAACTTACCATATGACATGATTTCACTGCTGTATGATTTTTCATCGTACCAGAGTTTCACACATTTCTTTTAATTCTACATGTTCACTAGGAGATCTTGTTGAAGGGTATTCTTCATATGATAGAAGCTAACACAGATACAGAGCCTCTGTACTACCTATCCTTCCCCATTCTCCTGGGTGTCAGTGCCCAGGGAACTAGCTCCTCTGTGGGGCTGAGGACTAACTGGGCAACTGGCACTAGAACAGGAGTGGGTATGCTTTGGAGGGGCAAGCAGTCCCCAGGCCATGGTGAAGGTGACAGGCGACCAGGGTGCTTGTACGCTTCCCCCTGGCACATCGCTCCTCTCCACTTTCCCCTGGTGGGGCAGAATTGTTGGCCACATATGGCCAGTGGCTTCAGTGCCTCACTCTGGGTACGGACTGTCAAGACTGAGGATGAAGAGGGGTCATCACACCGAGGTAAGAAGAGCCTTCAGTAGCTGCCTGTTTTTAGCAAAAGAGATATCGGACCAGGGCCTCATCTATAACAGAGAGTGCTTGCAGATTTTATGCTTTTGACTAAGGCTACACAGTATGGACAGAATATTAGTATTGTTTTAAAAAGACTTAATGTATGTAAATATTTGCTACTTCATCCAAACAGTACACATATGGAAATTCGCCTGGAAAAACAGCTTGTTTTGTGATGGCAAAACCCCACATATTTTCATATTTCTCCTAATTCAGCCTATAGCAGTTTAGGCCTCCCTGTTCAAGTTCTAAGAGTGTTTTAGCCTCATGCTGTCTTTCGAATGATCTGCAATACAGGACAGTCAATCAAAGAAGTCGGTTACATATATCAGACTTAAACAGTAACAAAAACAACCTGATTAATTTTATCATTGGAAAATGTCAGGTAACATTGAATTGTGATAAATTATGAAGTCTATTTGGTATACAAATCCAAAAGAAAACACTAGGTATAAAATAAAAAAGAAGGAAAATGTAAAATACGGACTCTAAAAACAGTGCCTTAAAAGACCTGCTAAAATATTTAGACTTTTGTTGGATTACATCTTGGATCAGTACCTTGATTTATTCGAAGACCCAGTAATTTACCTCTAGCTGTAATTGGTCACCCTGTCAGAAACACAGGGATTGTTTAGAGGGTCATTTGCATATTTCAGCCTTCTGCAGTATTAGTATTGCAGAGACGGATATCACAGTAATGATTAACAGACGCTATGTTGTGCATCCCGATATTTGACTTTAATAGCTCTTTTTACCTTGTAGAGATCACTGTACTCTGAATTTTTCTTTGCTTTTAATTGTGAGTGCATGATTAATTATGCCCATTCCAGATAAGGAGTTGAAGTGGGTGGATCGGCATGGTGTCTCTCATCTGGTAGAACGGCAAGGGGAGAAGGGCCTCCTTCATGTACTCTCCCTGGGCTCTAAAGCTCTAATGCTGCAAGTGTGGGCAGACATTTCTACTGGAGCTTGCACCTTCAGGTAGGAATCTTAAAATTTTTCATTTAACTACTACTAGGCCTTAGAGGCTGTTATGTAGCTTTCTAAATAAAAACTGGGTATGAATTTGTGTAATAAGCTATGCTACTGGTGTGATTCTAAACGCATGCCTCAAGAATCTGCATTGATCCAAATGATGAAACGAAGGCTGGTCTGCTGGCCCAGACCGAGTCTGGCGAGGGTATGTTGCCTGCAGGCCAATGGCAACACTTGGCTCTTACCTATACACAACAACCTGAGGGCAAGAAGAACATCCATGGCCGTCTTATGCTCTGGGTGTGTGGCATCAAGTAAGTCAGTTGTAACATTACACTTACTAGTTAATTTTGGTGAACTATATTCAATATGGTTTTCTGAAGGATTAAGAATGGACAATACTGCAAAGATTTTACTATACTTATAGAAATTTCACAATACGCAATGTACTATGTTTTTCAAAGATTAGTGCACAGGTTGCACCTGTAAATCTGTGATGCCACATTTAAGAGGAAAAGAAATAGCTTTTGATAATATTCATTTAACAGTTTTTGTTTGGTATGGGATACACTTTAGCATCAGGTTTACTCAGTTTAGTAAATATTTGTGTAACACTGACAGTCTGCAGTATACACCATTAAACTCAATCTGTGCCTCCACCAGGAAGTGTGAGGTCTCTCTAGACTATGCCCTCCCCAGGAAGTCCAGTCTGTCATCTGATAGTAACAAGACATTCTGTATGCTGGGCCACTGTCTATCCTCCTTAGAAGAGCGACCTCAGCCTGTGACTTCCCACTTGGACATTGGTACCTTGCTTCTGTTTAATGGTAGGACCACACTCTCTTATGCTTGACAAAAGAATTGAACAGCAGTTCTCAAATGTTTTAAAGTCTAAGGCCTCCTCTGTAGATACTTATGAGAATGTTCTCCATTTAGCTAGCTTGCAGCTATCAACGTTTTTATACAAGGGTCATGTCGATGTACTGTGACATTACAGAAACTGTTTAAGTGGACATTGAATGGCTGTGAATTGTGATTGGCATGTTCAGGTATTTTGCCGTTTTGGTTCTTTTTTGTTGTGTGAAGTTGGTTTTGTTTTTAAGATGCTAATGGTGGTTGTGAGGTGTGTTGCTGAAAGCTCTTTTACATCAGTGTGAAGTCTACTAATCGAGTCTTTGCAAACATGGTTTAGTAGCTGTACTGGCAGTGGTTTGGTGTAATGTTGTTTTCCCTGCATTATGATATTTAAGCAGATGGTGCTTCTGTTTTTGTTTTGGTTGTTTGGTGGTTGTTAATGTGAAGGAGTCAGTCATTGTTGGGAGCCGGTGTGCTATGCTTATGTGACAAACGCAACAGCTTTCAGAAGTCAATCTCAGATTGCTGACATCCAAGAGCTGGGATTTTGAGTGGCTTGGCATAGCTCTGATGAAAATAGTCCAGTAATAACTGCTTTTGCAGATGCAGCACAGCACATGGCAAAGGTGAAGACAAAATGACAAAAAATTGCTTCCATTATTTAATAACATAACTTTAATAAATATGGTCCATTGAGAATCTAACATATATATGAGAAACTCTTCCACATGCTGTATTTGTTTAGCATGTAGATGAGTTAAAAAAAAAAGAGTACATCATACCATGATGAAATAAATGCAACTGATGCAATACTTTCTGGAATTTTAATGTATAATGGTCCAAAAACAGTTTTGCTTATCAGCTATTTTTGCTTATTTTAGGCTCCAGAATCAGCACTGAGGAAGCCTTTTACCTGTATGCCAGTGGACCTGACCTCACCTCCATCATACCGTGCAAGTATGGCAAGTCAAGCGGGACTTTGTCAAAATATGTTACTCAGGAAGGTCTTCAATGTGAGGAGATTCGGGATTTGCTGATGAGGAGTTCTGAAGTAGATACATCAGCTCTTGTGGTAAGTCTGGAACTGCATGAAGATTCCAACACATCCAACAGGATGTGACCTCAGCTTGTCGCTGGCTCGGATGAGTTAACCTCCGGAATAACAAGACATTCATTTTCATTCATTTTCGCCTTGTGCATCTAACCTATCTAGTATTTGTCACTTATTATGCACAGATCAACAGCAATAATAAAACCACTGAGAATTTGAAGTGAGTAGCTTTGATTATCTCATGACATTAGCAAGGGGTGGGATATAGTAGGCAGCAAGTAAACAGTGCTTTCAGTTGTTGGATCAGGAAAAATGAGCAAGTGTGAGGATCTCAGCGAAGAGAAAGATATTTGTAAACTGAAATTAGTTTAGCTTGATCCTGTAAACTGAAATTAGTTTAGCTTGATTTGGTTTGGTAATTAAATTGAATAATTATAATATTGCCCTCTTTCTCTCTGTCACTCTCTCTTTTTCTCTGTTTCTCTCTCTCTTCTTTGCTCTCTCTCTCTACCAGGAGAGTCTAGCAGTTGTCTACTCTCCAGGTAGTCCATGTGTCTACACGATCTATGAACCAGTCATCCGTCTGAAGGGGCAGGCCAAGACACCTGTAGTGTCCCATAGGCCTTTCAGTGCAAAGGAGGTCCAGAGCTCTGTGCTGGACCTGCACTCACTCAGGAGTTTGCAGGCCTCCCAGCCCTTTGACCTTCATAGCAGCCTGCATAAAATCGGTGGCATGGGTGCATTTGTGTTCCTTTTTGCTCGGGTAATGGAAGCCAACCGCTAATCAACATGGCATTGCTTATGATTACTATTTGAAAGCATGCCAGCTAAAAGCTGAAAGACATTTCAGTCTAGGCATAGAACAGTATTGTTTAACTAGCCCCACTTCAGTGAGTTATCAAAGCAGTTTGGAAGTTTCTTGACATGTTTGATAAACAACAGCTAGATCTCTGATTATGTCATTGTAAACACTTCTTTGAAACTAATGTTAAACCGTGTATATCAAAATGGTGATTAAACAGTAAGTCTGTCATTTAGGCATTTGTAAAATTGTCATGGATACTGATAAAAAAAAATTGTGTACACAATTTTCCATTACCCCAGATATAGCTGATCTGCCAAGTCATGTCTGGTTGTCCAAATTTTGCTAAAATCATTTGTGACAAAGACTAGAAGTCGCTAGAAGTCACCCAAAAGGTTTCCATAAAAACATCCTCAAAGCTTCCCTCAAACTGCATGAAGATGGGACAGACTTGTTCAGGTGATGTTAATATGAATTACAGTGAGATACAAAAATGAACATAACATCCCTGGCATGAATTGCCATTTCAAACAACACCATGGTTGGAGAAGGCTGATCTTGGATCAGATTCTTCTGTATTTTGTGATGGTGATTGTCACATAAATTAGATAAACACCTAAACTCCTACTCCTGAGATGGTTTGTGAAAACAGACCTTGTTTTCTGTAAGGTTCCATGCAATATTTGTCTACATTTTGTGTGCAGTTTTGTTCAATTGTATAGCTCACACTGAGTCATATACTCGATTCCCACAATTCTGGGTTACTGGATGCGGTTTGAGTGGATAAGGAAAAATTTGGTGCATGTAGTAATGGAAATTTGTATTGACTTGTAATTTTTGTTAGTAATATAGCCTCAGCACTAAAATTAAAAAAAAAAAAAAATCAGTTTACACTCTAAAAATGTCATGGCTGCTCATCTGTGTCTGGGGACAGTGGTTTTTAAATATTTGTTAAAATGAACAATAATCGGTAACGATAGCCTTTTTAAGGAAATGAGCCACTTAGACGTTCGTTGTGTGATATTAATCTGAGTTTAGGTTTCTGAGAAGCTGATTACTTAAATAGCCATCATCTTAATTTTAAAATAATTATTTGTGTCAACTTATTTTGTATCTGTAGAAACATTTGTTCTTGGGTGTGGTCTTGAAGACCAAGTTGTATCATTTGTTTTTCAAACATTAGCCAAATCTAGCCTCCGAGCTTAGTATATGTCTAATCCCTGTATCAGGACCCATTCAGTTTTTCAGTTACTTATACAGTAAATGATTTGTATAAATATTTTAATTTTATGTCTGTCCTCCTGTCTGTCCCTGATTCTGTCACTCAGGTGGTAGAATTGAGTGACTGTGAAAAGACTCAAGCATTGGCTCTGTGGGTCCTGTTGTCTCTGGTTAAGTACAACCAGCATCGTGCACACGAGATGGAGTGTTACCGTGGTTTCTCTATGATCCGCCAGGTCCTCATCAAGACCAAATGCGTTGTAGGATATCATATGCTTAAGGTAAGCATATGTTATATGCTCAGTAGCAAAGTACATTTTTACTCCTACCAGAACTCTCATACATTAAGTAGTGCAGCCTGCTGGTTCTGCATACTAATGCTCTCTGGCATACATTTTTATTTGTATCAGAGGTGGGTATGGTGCTCGTACAAATATGTTTAGTCATCACCCAAATATGTTTAAAATGATTAAGCAAAAATTTAATAACCTACACTCCTGGGCAGCTAGTAGCCTAGTGGTTAGGTAATTTGCCCTGCAATCAGGAAGTCATGGGTTTGATTCTCAAGACTGCTATGCATCTCTGAGGTACCCTTGAGCAAGGTACCGTCCCCACACACCGCTCCCAGGTGCTGTGTTCCTGGCTGCCCGCTGCTTCACTTTGTGAATGGGTTAAATGCAGAGGAAGAACTTAGTGCTGTTCACACCCTGTGCTGTGGTGTGTTTGTGTATGACAGAATGGTCACTTTCACTTCACTTCACTTTCACTCCACTGTGTACATAACATATGATGATAAACGTATGACGATCAGGAAAGATTCTCAAATGAGAAAATGAGACCCAGATATGTTTTTTTATCCTAGGTAATAGAATATTGTGCAATTAAAGGTTTAAATACCAGGTTTTGGAAGTATGAGGTGAAAAAATATTCAGTAATGTTTAGTAGGTAGTAATAAATCAGGTAATTAATTAATAATCAAATTAACACAGTGACATGTTTACTATATGTCTAAAATTTGTCAATTGTTAGTTTTATTTCTGTCCTTTAGTCTTGCAATTTGATTTATGAACAGCCTTAATTGTTTAATTATGAGGTAATGTATTTCCTCCTGTATATGAATAAGAAAACTTACATGGAGCATCAAAAATACTTTACATGTAGCATAAAAACTGACCTGATCCTGTATCTGCCTGTTGTTTTAATAATTTCTTTATTTGCATCTACAGACTCTGCTGGATGGCTGCTGCAGTAGTTCAGTACTTACAGTGGGGGAGGATGGTCACTTGCATCTGGATACTGAATCCACTGCTGTGGTGCAGGACCTTAGCCTACTCTCTGAAATACTGCTGGATTGGAAGATATGGGCCAAAGCTCAGGTACATAAGCTCGCAAACTCAAATATACACATTTCCAGTGAAGGGAAACAGGTATTCCAACATTTTTATTTAGGTGTGTCGCCTAATCTCATTAATTACAAGCTCTCTGATTAATTAATCTAAATTAATTGCACAAGTTTATGCTGTAAAAGTATTTAAAAATTTTAAATGAATTTTGGCATGTGAATAAATGAATGATCAAAAATTTTCAATGTCTTTCAACGGCTGTTTTTATTTAACAACTTTTTTTTGCACTGTTCATGTGCAGTAAGGGTCACAGCAATCACTGACCTAATATGCTGAGGGTATTACAATGCTTCAGCAAGAACAATGATAGAACTAAGTCCATCTGTAAGGTGCAGTTTAATACATGGTACGTACATGCACGGGTGTCAGAAGCATTTTAATGTGGGGATGTGCTGCACTCGGCATCTCGCGTGTTTCACTCATACAAATCACTGGGTGGATAAGTGAGGGGAGGAGGGCATAATCTGAGAAAAATATTTTATTAGTGGTCCGAGCACGCAGTGCTGGAACCCTATTGTTTCTATGCTGGTTTTTATTACTATTAGGGGTCCAAGCACAAAGTGCTGGAACCCTATTGTTTTCGTGCTGATTTTTATTAGGGGTCCAAGCATGAACTGCGGAGGATCCCTATTGTATCTATAATGATTTTTATTATTATTATTATTATTATTATTATTAGGGGTCCAAGCACAAAGTGCAGAGGATTCCTATTGTTTCTATGCTGATTTCTAGGGGTCCAAGCATGCAGTGCTGGAACCCTATTGTAATCGTGCAGATTTTTATTAGGGGTCCAAGCAAATTAAAAAGTTTTTTTGCATATTATTCCTTGGCATCAGCTGAATCAAGTGAGACCCCGCCCATTCATTTCCGCCTAATTACATTTTTTGCTAATTTGCATAATATGCAAAACCAACTTTTGCGAACTAGTCCCTGGTTTTTCCACAAATCTGCACAATTGTGGTCTCGTTGGAATCGCAAGACACTCATTGTCAATAATTATCAAAATCGTGCCAACAGCATGGCCGCCATATACAAATTAAGCTTGTCGGTTTTTGCGTACAATGACTTAAACTGCAATTACTCATACGCCCTTGCGTCAATGCTTACCAAACTTCGTAAACCCATGTAAGGCATCACTCAACAGCAGTACACCAATTTGTGTCCATTTTTACCACTGGGAGGCGCAATGACGGGTCACAAAACACTTTCTCTCCAGCTGTGTGGCTAATGAGCTCAAGAAGACATTGCTCTAGCACATTCTGGAATGTAAGTGACATCATGCGACTGTATCATGAAATACATGGCCGATATCAGCCAAAGGGGCGCCAAAAATTGTGACATGGCAAAAATCATTTGTTGACATATGAGGTTAGATGATGCAGTTCAAATTTGGTCCACTTTGCCCATTGGGGGGTGCTATAGCACATGTTCAAACATGACGATGGTTTTTTGAACAGAAATCAGGACATATGAGACATAGAAATAAAACAACTGACTTGCATACACCCCTGATGGATGTCAACTTTAAAACCTTGGAAATGTTTTTCATAACTTTCTTTCTTTGTGCATAATTTAGTGTATTATTAGTATTATTATTATGTATATATGTGTATATATTTGTATATACATGTGTATTGCGTGTGTATGCATATGTATACACACTTTCTTTAATTTTTTTACTTTTTCTATTTCTGTAGTCTTACAATTTTTACTAGATTGAAATGTAAAGCACTTTGGTCAACACTGTTGTTTTTGAATGTGCTATATAAATAATTTTATTTGATTTGATATTCAAAAATTGTACTTTTGTGGAACTAGTCTTAGATTTTTTGTCCTATCTTCACAGTTCTTGTCTTACATGAATCCAAAGAGGCCCAAATCAAATAATTATCAAAAACATTTAGACTTTTCTGAACAGCTTGGCCAAGACCTGCGAGTACATTCACATGCATATGACATAATTGACCCTAATGGGCCCAAATTGCTAACGCTGGGTCTGATCTGCACCAACTTTGGTATGGATGTGGCAAGGATGGGTGCAAAATTTCATTGACATCAGCCTATGGGGGGGCGCTACAGTAGATAATTGCATTTACTGCTATATTTCTTCCATGGCCTGTACACTTCAAACCAGGCTAACTCATGATCCATTCAAGATAAGAGTGGAACTTGCATGAAATGGTCAGACTGCTCATTGTTAAACTTTGATACACCACAACTTAAATGGTAGGCCAAAATGCATTTTTGCTAATTTGCATAATATGCAAAACCAACTTTTGCAACTAGTCCCTGATTTTTCCACAAATCTGCACAATTGTGGTCTCGTTGGAATCGCAAGACACTCATCGTCAATCATTTTCAAAAACGTGCAAATTTGCAAAAAGCATGGCCGCCATATGCAAATTAAGCTTGTTGGTTTTGCATACAATGAGTTAAACTGCAGTTACTCATAAGCCCTTACCAAACTTCATAAACCCAAGCAAGGTGTCACTCAACAGCAGTACCCCAATTTGTATCCATATTTACCACATGGTGGCGCTGTGACAGGTCACAAAAATTGCCTCTATCTCTCCAGCTGTGTGGCCTATGAGCTCACAAATTGGCATTCCACACCAAAGGGCATTGCTCTAGCACATGCTCGAATTTAAGTGACATCATGCGACCAGATCATGAAAAATACGGCTGATATCAGCCAACGGGGCGCCAGAAATTTCTACATGGCAAAAATCATGGCTATCCCAGGCCAATGATTCTCAAACTTGGTACATTTGTTGACATACAAGCTTGATGCTGTTAAAATTTAGTCCATTTTGCCCATTGGGGGCGCTATAACACGCATTCAAACATTGCAGTGGTTTTCTGCCTGTAACTCATGAACCATGAGATATACTCACAATTGCTTTTTACTGCTGAATTCTGCCCTCTGTCACTCAGAAATGTGCATGTTTTTGATACTACAAGAATATGTGCCAAGTGTCGTGAACGTCGGTCACTGAGAGGTACTTCAACAGGACATTTGGATTTCTTCTATATACTTCATGAACGGCCTGTGCAGCTTAAAGCATTCTAACCTGTCAGCATTGCGTTTTGGTGGACTGGGCGCAAACAGCTTGGATCAGTAACTTTTTTTTGCTTTATTGAAAACCATTTATGCAATTATTGGCTTGGGACATCTGTGGTAAGAAGAAAAAATATGGTGGTTCAATTTTGGCCATTTAGTGTCTCTGATTTGTAACCATGGGTTTTAGAATGGTATCAGATGCAGTTAGCAGCTTTTTATTTATGTGTGTGGATTAGAAGCAGATACACGCACTGGACGTATATTAAATAACAGAGGAATTATTCTTTATTTCCCCTCACAGTGTTATAGTGAGTGTTATACAAAAATGTTGACAAAAATTAAATTTCTTACTCATAACTAAAACTGTAACTGAAATTCAATAAAAGTAGACAAATGAAATAACGTATCTTCCCTGTTTTGTAAAACTGTTAATCCAAATACATTTCTAAATGCTTTGGATTGTTAGCATGCTCTCTGCATTTATTTCCAAGATTCAGTGAGAGTGCATATGCTGAAATACTTTCCATAGCTGTAAAAAATATTAGTACTGCACCAGGTATTCAGATCCAAATGAGCAAACTCATATATGCTCCAGTAGAGTGTAGCTAGTTGCAGCCCCACTTATATCATCACTGTCATATCAAAACCTTATTGCTCTTTTTTTGTGGTGTTGTCATGGAATCAAGACATTGAATCAATTTCAGATATCAACATGTAAATGTATGTAATTTGAATTTGTTTTAATTTTGGTAGAGTGGAGTTTGGGAAACGCTACTGGCTGCTCTGGAGATCCTCATTAGAGTGAAACATCCACAGCAGACTTTCAACATCTGCCAGCTTCTCAAAGCCCAAGTTGTGCAACGCTTCCTGCTCACCTGCCAAGTGCTACAGGTGAGACAAACCTAGGTTGAGCTTTACATAAGAGATGTGCTTTGAAATTATTGCAGCCTCATGTCTGCAAAATGATGCAGTGCAATCCAGTTTGTTGTAGCCTTTCAGGTGTTAGAATTACAAGTGTAGATAAAATACTGTTGTGATAGGATACAGCCCTTAGCATTTAAGGAATTAAGGAAAGACTTAAAGCATAATTCGTCAGACTACCCTTATCAGACTAGGTGCACTCATGTAGTATGTCCAAGACACCAGAAAGTGGAAATGTGTTTGTGATTAGTTATAGCACTAACTTGCACTGTTACTGCAAGGCAAACTTCTACAATATCTAGGACTTGCCCAAATTTGAATACTCAAGTATTTGTTGTTTGTTGTATTTGTTTCTCATTTTTTATTATTCAGAAGCTTTTTTTGAAGTAGATGCATATGAAATCATGGTAGCAATTTAAAGTAGATGGGCGTTACAAAGTAGAGACCAAGCAGGGCAGAGTCACCATGATGATTTGATACAGTCATGTTAAAAAGTGTGGCTAGAAGCACTGATGGCAAGTTTTATTCAAATTGATCAAGATATGCTCTCACATTCTGTTTGCCGGTTGATATATGAGTTTTGGAGAAGACTGGACAAAGTTTTTACGCATTTTTTAAAAATATTTGTCAAATCCAATATGGCAGCCGCATCAGTTAGGTTTACATGATAAATTGCCATATCTCTGTCATTTGGCTTAAGTTATTTAATGCAAGCTCATTAACAAATTTTAGCCAAAACACATCACAAGACATATGAATGTCTTGTTATTTAAGGTAAACAGTTAATCTGTGCAGCTGTTCTATTTTCTCTGAAGCTGAACAAAGTATGGAATGTTATAAATGAATAACAAATTTGTAATAATACATTTTTTATCTAACTCCAGACTTAGATAACTGTCAAAATTATTTGTCTTTTAAGATGACTTTGAGCCAAAGTTATGCTGAAAATGATGAATCTACTAGAAATGATGTCTGTCACCAGCTAAAATCAGTGTAATGAAAGAATATTTGTACAGTTTTAATATTTTGTAAATTTTTTATGCAATATTTATAACCCTGTCTGCGTAGTTATTATGATTGGTAACAGACATGCTTCTTGTTTGGAAAACAGCGGCACACCTGAATACACTGCATTTTTGAAATGTCATCCTTTCTCAAAAAATGTTTTAACATATTACTAGTATTTCCACTCTTATGGGAAAAAGTCATTTTACCGATACTACATGTAGCACTGTTGTCATATTTCTTCCTTTAATGAAGCCATGCTTTGGACTGCTCTTCTCTGTCATGATTCCTTCTTGCTGAAAGTTTTTAAAAGCATGCAAAGTTTGACGTCATGAATAATTTCATTATTGCAATGCACAACTGTCAAAATAAATCATCGATATAATGACTCTGTGACCTCTGAGACATATAATTCCAATTAATCAGGCCATTTGAAACCAGAAACCATGACATCGACCAAGAGCCACAAGACAGAACTCATCCCGGCTATGACCGAACGCAGCCCGATTATGATTGAGCTAATCCCAGCTGTGACTGAGATAAAGCCCACCTGCTGAGAAAGTCATGGATTCTATCTGTCATAGCAACACAGCAATAATACACTGTTAATACACTTCTGCCAATGGATGTATTTGGAAGAACAATTACAAGCAAGCATAAACTTATGGTTAATTATGAAACAGATCAAATAAAATGCTATTATATTAAAATATTATGTGCAATATTGTGTGCTGTCCTCCATATGGCGCTAAATCACTTAATTACTGTAATATCCATGTGCAAT
>JBBIGA010001313.1:0-15931 GCA_037576975.1 Alestes dentex | reverse complement strand
GTGTGTGTGACTTATTTTTTAAGGCAACATGATGTGGTGTTTCACAAATTTCTGTGGCAAATAAGGTTTAAATTCAATAAGGTTCCATTCAGGTTCCAGGCGACTCTCTCAAAATGTTTTGATCAAGTCTTAGTCCCTCATGCTTGTTTTTAATTGCTCTTTCTCAGTAAAGCACGATGAGCTGCGTTGTAGTCTCTAAAAGGTGCTACATGAAAAAGTAAAGTTCTTTCAGTCTTCAATCATATCCACAACACTATTGTGTCTTTTATGTGGCAATGCTGGCTAATGATACTGATTTTACTTGACTGACTGTGATACAGCACTATTGGAGAAACCACCAAAACTCTTTTCTCTTGATTTTAATCCTGAGAAGTCATTAATTATTTCCCATCTGTAAACTGGATTGATAAGCAAGTGAAATATCATTTGCAGATTTTATTTCCGGCCACTTTTGTATTTGTCAGGATGAAAGAAAAATCTTTGATATGAATTTGAAGCTATGTTTAGTCTTACTTTACTGTCTTCAGTTTTTGAAATCAATGTGCATGGAAAGAAGTTTATAAAAAACTGTGAATCTAATTGCATGTTTCCATAATTACATTTAAACCACGAGATGGAACCGGAATATATGCTGAAACATATGTAGAAAGAAAACAAGATAGACAAAAAGAAGGCAGGAAGAAAACAGAAAGAAAGTAAAATAGAGAACAAAAGAGGGAGGTGCAGAAGACAAAGGAAGAAAGCAAGAAAGAAAGAAAGAAAGAAAGAAAGAAGGAAGGAAAGATAAAGGAGGAGGAAAAAAGGAGCAAATTAATATATGACAGAATGTCTGGGGCGAAACAGAAGAGTATTTAGACTATAGCATAATGTTCAGAATGCTTCCAAAAAGGTACATTTTAATATAACAACGAAAAATATTGAGAAGCTTATATAAATGTATAAAGATCTAAGTTGTAAGAGGAATTAAGAAAGGGAAGAGAGGAGCCTGAAATCTATAAAAAGGCAGATAAAACATAAACATGAAAGCATTTGTTGTTGCAGAATTCAGACTGTCACAGGGTTCTCAGAATGCAGGTCTATTGGAATTATGTAATCAACATTTTTAAAAAGTATAAAAATAATGAAAACAAAAAACAGAAGTGTACTAAAAACAAATTCTGGGTACTGTATGTATGTGAAGTGGTTGTGCCTTTCAATAACATTTCAGTTCTTTCATAAATGTGTAAATATCAAAAAGTGTGCTGACATTGTGACAAACAGATGCAACAGATTTAGTTTAGGAAAGGACCATTTAAAAAAAAAAAGAAAAGCTTTCATAAGCCATCTATTGCTGTGGACATGCCTTGCTGGAGGGAGGGCACCGGGCAGCCCATGTGGCAGAGCTTTTTGCTGCTGATCTGCAAGCCAAGGTGGATGCAATGCTAAAGCTAGACAGAAATAAGACCCCTTCTTGTTTTACAGCTAGAGACTGTTGCCAATGCATCATCTGTTGATGATGGCCATCCACAAAATGCACATTTACACTATGGAGAAAATAAACCAAACCTTGCATTTCCTCCATATTTTAAAGTGCAATTTCTCTTTATTTGCTGAGTTTAATATATTGGGGGAGAAGCATGAAATGTACATGGATGTCTCCTAAAAAGTTACATTTATATAAAAGTTACAGGTATTTTCTCTTAGAAATAGCATTCATGCTATGCTTAAAATATGCATGCTTAAAATATAATTTCACTACCAAATAGTTCGGTGCAAGATTTGGTGGGCTTTGTGCCACCTCCGCATTGTACTCAAAAGTGTGGGTCAGGTTGGATTTATCTACAGATTGTTCAGTTTTCTTGTGAGGGGGGAGAAGGTTATAAAGTATATCTGCTGTCTCGGAGAAAGAGAGAGAGAGATCTAATTATTCAAAGCAGGTGTGCAATTACCTTTTTTTAAACACCCTCACTCTGCAACACACAAACACACACTGGATCAATCTTATATTTCTTTAGGGTCCAAAATTCTACATGGTGTTTTGCTATTAAACACTCCTTTCACTGTCCCAGTCACCCATATCCACTGGCAGAGAGAGAGAGAGAAAGAATAAAGGTAACAGGATAAAACCAAAGCAGTCTGTGAAGCTCAAGATACCTTGAGGTGTTAGGTATGCAAGTGTGTATATACACATCCTGTGGATTACTGGGTTGTTGCATTTTTGGCCGCAAGGCGGCAGTAACCACTAGAGTAACTGAACAGGGGAAGACAACTTAAGTGTTTTGGAAAGCCAGCAAGAACGCTCTGCAAGTATCTGAAGATACGTTGTGTAATGTTTTTCATGAATGGAACGTTATTGAATTTTAATCTTAATTGCCACAGAAATTTGTGAAACACCACATCATGTTGCCTTAAAAAAAAAAAAAAGTCTTGTTTTTAGAAAGGACACTGTGTTCTTTTTAGAAAGGAGCATTGTATTCGTTTTTAGAAAAGAAAATTGCACAATTTTTGTGTTATATACACAAACCTTTTATATACATACATATTTACCCACACACAAATAGATACTGACACATAAAACACATTTATGCACAAACACTCAACAACCCCACCTCCTGACTCCACCCACATACACACAGGGATTTGAGTGATCAGGACAGAGGGAATGAGTGAAATACAATGAAAAAAGGAGAAAGGGAGAAGAACGAGAGATCGAACTGAAGTGACCCATTATGGCTGATCTGTAATACATTTATCTAAAACTATGTATTAATGTAACAACCATTTCTATTGACCACCACAAATTATTATTTTTATTATTAATACTTTTTTATTATTTGGATTTTTCACAATGTCCACCCACTCACTTGCTAGAACTCCCCCATCACACAATAAAACCAACACTGAGAGGGTGAAACCAAGCATGTGCTTCCACCAGGTCATGTAAAGCTCGCCAACATCTTCTCAGACTGCCCAATATCATTGGACTCAGCACACTTAGAAAAGAGCATTAATCACCGATTCCGCTTTGTCAGCCAACAGATGCCCATGCTAGCTGCCATCACAGTGATTATACAAAATACATTACAAAACACAATGCATTTACTGTCCCTGTACAGTGAGAGTTCGGAACAAATCAGCAAATGCCACATAAGTATTAGGCGATCTACGATACTCACTTTTACACTGATGTCCAATGTCTGCTTCTTTAGCTATGAAGCAGGGTTAGGAGGCAACAATGATGTTTATGAATGCTTATGAACTGGAGGCATTCTCAATATTAGTTTATTTAAATTTCTTAGTAATTTCCGAACTATTCACCATAACTATCCACATGGTTCCAAACTTTGGGATGATAGTGTACAGTACAGTGTTGTATGTATTCAACTTAAAACCAAAATGTTGTCTTGTATTCTGGTCAACAGTGAAAAAATTACTTGGCTCTGGTGGCAGAGTGCTTTTGGAGGTGTGAGGAATGCATTGCAGGAGAGAACTTGCCCTTCTTCAGTTAGCCCTCGACTCATCAGGTTACACTTAACTGCATACTAAAATCATCACTCATTTCAGAATCTTGCAAATGGCAAAACTATGGCTAATGCTGAAAACAAACCAGGCCTAAGGTAGGAGGTAGTTGGCCAGCTGCTATACCCAAGGGTCATGGTTAGAAAGTGCTAACACAAGCAAAGACTAAGACTAATCAAAGGCAAAAATTACCTATGACACAAAAAAGCAATAGCTTAAGGCTAAGCTAAGATAGTATTTCCACATCAATAAAGTCTTTTGTGTTGTTAAGCAGAACATGAAGCTTCCTTCTGGGAATACACTGCTGTTCTTTTCTTCTGCTGTATTTTAGGTACTTAACCTTGACTAGTCAACGTCTGCCTGCAGTGCCTACTAGTGGATTTATTAGTTGACTAGTAAGCTAGATCATGCAACTCCTAGTGTATATGCTCTGAACTGACACAATGCCAGCATCACCCATCCAGGCCCAGAATAAAGCAGATGAGTAAAATCCTCCTACCTTCAGAGATGGAGCGAAAGGTCCTCAGGAAACATCAGTGTCTGAGGTCTGCAAACACAAATACACAAAAGCAAACAGAGACAACTGAATATTTATGAAGGCTGCACCCCCACCCTCACAGCACCACTCAAACCCACATACACACACTTTTTTTTTATCTCACTCAGATCATCTGAGGCATGGGCAAATAGACACACATACACAAGAGCTATGCTTGTTTTCCCTGACTTCTGTTTTGTGAGCTTCTCATAACAAGTTCATGTTTACACGATTGCAAGAGGAAGGGCTTTGGTCATTGTTTACATTTTTTGCTTCTGTGTGCCACATTTGAGTTACAGAGGAAGAGAAGTGAAAGGAAAGCAGTCTGACTATATGGCAACCGGAAAGCTGCAAGAAAACGAACTGAATTATGTATACACCCCTGATAGTGGCAGACACTGTCCGATATGTTCCACAATAGAGGAAAAAATTAGGACATGGAATAAGCAAGAGGGAAGAAATTGGTGTATTCATCTAGAGTGTGTGTGACATGAAATAGAACTGAGACCAATTATATCTTAATTGAATTTAACTATAGTTCAGGTGAAATTCTTTAAAATTCAGATTATGGTTCTGACAAAATTCTGCCTAAGCACAACTGTAGTCCCACAAAATTCTGTCTGACCCTGAGTGTAGACTGAGAGAACTGTCTAAACATGATTATAGGTCAATAAGTTTTTTTTTCTGAACTCAACTGAAACCTAGCAAAATTTCCCCCAAAAAACACTTAACTGCCACCAAATTTGGTAAAAAAAAAAAAAAAAAAAAAAAAAATAGTTTGTAGTGCACTGTAACAAGCACAATAGACAGTCACTTTGGCAGCATTCTGAACAAAATTCTGAAAAAATCAGAACCCAATTATTGTTTAACAAACTTTGTCTGAAACAAACTAAACCAAACCCTTATATTAAGCCTGTAGACAGGATAGCATAGTAAAGGGTTTATCTGCAGGCCAATCCCATGCACTTAAACAGCTGTGAGAGCTGGCCAGCATTACATCATTATTAGTGCGATACAAATGTAGGATATGGGGGTATGAAATGTTCAGCCTAATGCACTATAATGGAGGATAAAACTAGTAACCTAATTGAAGGCCAAAGATTCTCTGTAACTGCATGAGTAAAATAGCATTGGAAAGAGAGTGAAAGTGAGGGAGATCATGGGGCAATGGAGATGGACACTGATCAGCTACTAGACATGATGTCTTTTTATGCGGTGCAGTGTATTTCTAAGAACGGCCTCACTCCAACTGAAAATAATCAAAGCACATGACCGTTAAATGCTGGTACAGTGCATTTAAGCATTTAAGATGAATAACGTAGTGGAAGCATTTAAGGTGAATAACCTAGTGGAAGAGAGGGGCCTCACAGTCTCCTAGTGTTAGGGATGGTTCTTCCTAATGATGATTACATAAAAATGATTAATAACAAAGTTGAGCAGGTGCACTGGAGCGTGTCCTTATTATTACAAAAACAGGCATGAAATTAAGCCATAGTGACTTGACCTTTCAAATCTAGGGAGTTTAGTGCTGAAGGAAATAGATGCCACCCTTTGCGCAATGCACACTCCCTTGTATATGATCCCAATACATGTTCAAACTCAGAAAATTGCCATGTGCAATTACAACTTAAAACTGCTGTCATATGGATCAGTTCTCCATGGGTTTCATGTAATCTGAGGGCAGCTCATGTTTTACACTATGGAACAGTTGTCTACCATAGTCGAGTGTAGGATATTCACTGGAAGTCCCCTAAAGTACCTCACCATGAGGCCATCTTCAGTTGCTCATTACAGAGCAGGCACACTGAAATGTCATCCCAAGACAATCTAGAGTTATTCACAAAGAGGTATCCCCTAGACTATCTACAATATGCTAGAATAGGATATGTCCTACAATAGATTACAACAGGACATCCTATACTACGGAGCTGACTATAATACAACCCCCACATCAGTGATCACCAATCCTACATATGCAGATCTACAACCTACAGAGTTTAATTTCAACCTGGACCTACCCTGCTGAAGTTACACACATGGGACGGGTGTAGCAGACTGTTTCTGGAACTAAATTTGTGAGGATCTGCTCCTTAGACTACAATACCCAAAATTGCAGCAACTTACCATAACACATGCTATACGCCTACAGTAGCTTACTACAATCCCATACAATATAGTTAGATATTAGACTAATCTATCCAAAGACAGCATTCCCAGAGTCTTGTGAACTGTGCAGTTCTTCGCATTTTGTCAACTGCCTGTAAGGCAAATTGGTGATAATAAAGTAGGTAAACATGCTGATTAAAATCTCTCTCTTGCTCTTTTTTCTCCCTCTTTCTCTGTGCCTGCAGGTAAACTCTTATAAAACTTGCTGGCATCTTGTCAACACTTTGTTATCTGATTATCGTCATTTGGAGTTCTTCGCTTCCCTGGAGCATTGGAGGGCTTTCTGTAAATAGCAATTTGACCTTTTGTTCACATGTCTGACACAGACCCCATTGGGCACTGGTGTTTCTAACCTGCTGTTCCACTGGTGGGTCTTTCATGACCTTCATGGAGCCAGTGTAATGCTGGAAGACAGTAAGGGACAGCGTTCCTGTGCAGTTTCCCACAGATGCTTGCTTTATCTACTTTGAAATACATTAAAGAAAGAATTATATTGGAGCATTAACACTTATGAGATATGCCAGCCATGGTAAGTCTCATTCATGAATTAATTTGTTAATTCATAATTAGTAGCAGTTGGCAAATGCTGTGGCATATCATTGTAATGCATCCGTGTAATAAATTGGTCCAATTTAATGGTTAAAGACAAAGTGCCACCTTGGAAAACCTCAAAGCCTTGATGCAACTTCAGAGGAGCTCACATCACATCAGTGCAGTACACCCAGCTGTTCTGGCCCTGCTGTAAAGACCTAGGCAACTAGGTCTTCCTTTAATGAGGACTACCTCATCCTGCAGACTACAGCAATTATCTCATCTGGTGCACAGAAGAACATTTATAATTAAATGCTAGGTTTGAAACTTTATTACACAGTTGTTGTTATATTAACACTTAATTTTATTTTATGGTGACCTAATACCAAAATAAGTTCTCATAGATATAGCAGAATGGTTGTAGAAACTATAGAAGTTTATTCAGAGGAGATATTCTTATGAAAAGAGAGCTAAGATTTGAAATAACAGCATGCCAGGTGAGTATCTGCAAACAAGGTGAGATTTACTTCCATTTTACAGCCCACAGTAAGTCATACAGTGTCCTAAACCATGTCTACAAGACTGCTCCACTTTAATGATGGTAATGACACCTAAATACTAGCATGGTTTTTGACATTTTACAGATTGATGCATTTTCATGTGATTTAATCACCTCCAGTCCCAAATATATCTATGTATCACGTGACAGTCCCACCATTCTTGGAGGGTGAAGGCATCTTCAGTACCACTAAAACACATGCCTGTGAACACAAAAGCGCAGGTTCAAACCCCCACTTTCTATCATTGTACCCTTGAGCAAGACACTTAACCCTCAGTTGCTCCAGGGGGACTGTCTCTGTAACTAATGATTGTAAGTCGCTCTGGAAAAGGGCATCTGTCAAATGCCCCTTTACCTTTACTACTAGGATATGTTCCATTTTATAACTACTAGATCTGGCGTGCACCCTCCTAACCCCTAGGGGAGCTATAATAATCAGTATGGTTCCTATTACGCATCTTCTGGTTATGGAACTATAAAAGAACTTGTAGAGACACTAAGTGGTACTGGTTAGAGGAAGCAACATTTCCATTTTTTAATTTTGAAGGGCCACAAGACACCAGATGACTAAATCCAAGTCAAGCACAATAGTCATTTCCAAGATTAATCAGGTTCCAAGAATGGTAAGGCTGATGCACTGTCAAGAATTCATGTGCAGGAAGAGGATTCTGAAGAAATACCTCTGGAATAGCTCTGGAATGTATCATGGCACCCTTCAGCTGGGAATTAGTAGACTATCACACATCACCATGTTACCAATCTGCCTGCATCCTGTGGTAATACTGTAATTTTGGTGGTGGTGGACTCGTCCTTTTGAGAAAGTTACCCTCAGCTGTGTAATTTACCAATATCTTGTTTCATCAGGTATTCAAATTGTACAGGGTGTCAAAAGAAATCATGCTGTATAGTAATCAGTATGATTCCAACGGAGCACTTCCTGGTTATAAAACAATAAATGAGACACTAAGACATTGCAAAGTATTGCTGATTTCCTGGTGTGCCAAGCATTTCTTGCTATTTCTTGCTATTCTGATTGCCTTGTAATTTCTGATCAATCTTTACACCTGGACTTATGCTTTGTACCTCACCTCTGATATTCCTGATTTACTTTGGCTTGCATTTCACTGTTGGCCGCCATTATTCAACTCTGACAACTTGTCGAAAGTCCCTCCCCTTCCGCTACGTGGTCAAAATGGTGGCCGTTTAGTGCGTGTAGTGTCCATCGTTCCGCACTGCGTTTTTTGGCTATTATTAGTGCACCATCCAGATACTTTCAATGCCCAGAGTTTTAGCTTGGTTGTCAGTGTGAATGCACTATGCACTAAAATCATGCACTAAAAGTGTGCAAGTGCGCGATTTCGGACACACCCCATGATGGAGACTTTATTATGCAAATGACAACATGCTAGAATGATGCACTTGGCAGATAGCATGCTAGTATTATGATATAGCTTGTATTATACTGGTAATAATATTGTAGACATGCCATGCATCTTCACAATCCATGGATTTGCAAAAAATATGTGAAAGTTAGTGCTACAGTTAGTACCACAGTTAGACTTTGCTTGATTTGTGCAGATGATAACATGGCATTATATTATGTTATACTTTATGTATTACTCTGTACAATGTACTGTTTTTTGCTATAAATAATTTATTTTATGCTATGCTGGCTTGTATAACATGCTAAGAGGCTATTTATAGCTTTGTTTATGCTGCCATAGTCATTCCTGGAGCTACATACCATGCAATGGAGGTGAATGTCCAGTCAACCATGCATGCTGCTTGAATGATGCTTGAATTAATCCGTACGTTATTCTACCAAGAGGAGAAGAATGACACAGTCCTGACTCCCTAGGAAGGTAGCCAAATGCAAGCAGCTAGCTGCAGATGGCACCACACTGATTTGAGCCAAGCTGTAAGGCACACGTTTGATGGTCTCTGGATTTACTAGCATGTCCTGTGGGAGCCATATACAGAAGTCTTACAGTGTTTTGGTGTGTTCATCTACTAACCTTGCCACAATTTTGATTAAACTGTAATCCTCATTGTAATTGTTTTCTCGCAATTTTGCATTCTCTGCTATAGTTTGCGTAAGTTATATAGTCTGCTATAGTTTGCATAACTACAATAGACCTAAATCAAATATATATTTATACTGTAGGTCTATTTTGTGTAAATGGATATCTATCGTGTAATTATGATGTTTACTGTTTTGCCAACCGACTGTTGCTAAAAGCATTGAAAATGTCCACTTGCACAAACTATTTTCCCAAGATGTCAATACTGAGTACTCCTAACCAGAGATGATACTGCTACCATGCTATTAGTGTCCATAAAGTAACCTGGCCACCCCACCTCTTCAACCCATTTAACCAACTGTTACAAAAGAGAGGTCATAAGCTGGACACTGAAAGATGGTTCTAGGTTTTGCTAGCCATCCCACTTAGTATTTTGCCTGAACTGAAAAGACGATAGTTCAGCTATTAGCAAGTGTAAGTGCATTTTCAGTCGCAGGGAAAAGCTTTTTTAGTACACAGGATACCGCACAATAGAGGCAAATGGTGCTTTCATCTTGACTGAAAAGGAGCTGGACCTCAGAGTTTAAGTACGCGCTCATAAAAAACACTGCACATCAATGCCACATTTGCTCCAGTTGACCAGTTAAGTGACTGTGCCGGCCAGAAGAAATGACTTCTCCCCCTTCATTTATCCCCCCATTTCACGGCTTCTTTTTTCATTTGCAGAAAACTAACAGGACTATGTTTCTGTTTTTGTGCCAGTTATTTGAAGTCATATGCTCAAAGGACGGTCTACTGAAATTCAATTTATCTCTGTTGAAAAAAAACAGCATAGCTTTAGTAGTCGGCTTCACAAGAGACGAGTCTACAATGAGTTCCAGCGGCAGGGCTTTGTCTCCGCTCTATCGAGCGGTGCAGTTAGCGGGTGTTTTTGCTTGGGGATTTCTTCAAGCTCCTTAAACTGAGTACTCTTTAATTAGGGCTTTATTTGAGCACATTTCAAACAGTACAAATAGCCATGGGTCTGGGTCCCCCAACGCTAGATAGCTGGCCAGGAGATGCAGCCAGTGTTAGCTGCTACCACCAGCCATTGTCAGACTGGCTCTAGCAAGCAAGTCCTTTGCAGTTCCACAGATGGAGCAATGGAACATTCAGTGAATAATAGGACCTTGAGATGAACTTCAGGCTAGAAGAGATTAACACCAATTCCTATTAGCATGGTTATATCAACTTTGCAGGGTTCAGGCAAAGTTTTACTCATTACATTATTAATGACAAAACTAGTCACATAATAGATTGGGTTTACAAATTATTTGCTGTATGAACAGATTTTAGTGTTTCTGTTTATTTTAATATCCAAAAAAGGTAGAAATCTGCCAGAAATATATAAAATATATTAAAAATTGGATCAATCAACTGTATGCAAAAGTTTTTAAATGTTATTTGCAATTTTTTTAGTGAAAAAAGAGCAAGTCATGCACATTTAATGCAAAATTACTGGGTTTTATATTTTACTAGTTTCCCAATATGTTAAACTTATCAAATAAATAGGAAGTATGCATTAAAACAAGTACAAGTCTCTTGTACAGAATTTTGGCATTTTGCCAACTGAAGAACCATTTAGGAGCCTCTATTTTAAAGACCGTAATGAGGACCGTGTTGGGGGGCCCTCATTAATGAGACAGCCCTTGGGCTGCTGAACTATTAATCCATTCTTGACCATATCATGGGGTTGCAAAGTAAGCACCACTGTGGTCTTTGATAGGTAAGTGGAGAATAGAGCTGGCTCAGTGATTCGGTGGCTGTCTTTCTGCTGAAGCATGACATTTTATTTAACCATACCCCTGACCTCAGCAACAACATATTTGTTCAGCTAGCAAAACACAATGCCCAGGACAATGGAGGGTGGACAGCTGAGCAAGTGAAGTTCTCCCAAAATATTTCACTTTGGGTTCTTGGTTTCTAAAAGCCTCCTGACTCATTCTGGGCCAAAGTGGTCAAAATTCTCTTTCAGATGAGGAGCAGAGGCCAGAGTTTTGTTTTACCAGTTTTGACAATTTGGTTGATTTATGGATCATATAATGTCTATGTCCTATCATGGTCTTGGTCCTTCTGTACTTCTGAAAAGGGTTAATTCTTTTGGTTACCCCAAAGAACATGACAAAAGACAAATAGTTTTTAAAAGTTTAAAGAATTTCTAAATAATGACAAAGATATGGTCTAAATAAAGGTTTCTCCTAGAACCTTCTAACTAAGCTAAGAACCACTGAAGAACCATTTAGCTTTAAAAGTATATCTGCCTGGCCCAACAGTTTTTCACTTGTTTCACTGATGCTTAGAGAGAATTCTTTGGTCTTTTACTGTCATCAGTGATAATTCATTTAGAAATTTACACTTTGGACCATTGTAAACTGCACATTGACAGAAGACAGTACAGTTAACCACAGCAGAAATACGGAATCATACAGTTATCACAAATAATTGCATAACTAGAAGGATTCTCAGCAAGTCACACTGTGCAGCCCATTTGGTAAGATTCTGAAGGAGGGAACAACTGCAAGTCTGCACCAAAAACCTGTTATCGCCTCTAAGTGAAATTTTCAGTGTTGTGATGGTGGAATGACAAACTTAACATTAATCACACTGGAGAAATGAACAGAATGCTGAGTTGAAAGAGAATGGGGATTTTAAATAATTAAACCAATGCCTGTGTTTCAAAAAAATCTCAGTGATTGTGTTGACTGTTGCCAGCCATTTTCATTTTGTTTGTATGATGTGCTATTTTGTATATTCATTATAAATTCATTACATTCATTACTGAAAGTATTACAGACATTCTTTCTAGACACACATCTTTTTCAGATATCGCCTCATAAATTCCCAATTTTCTGACTTCCTTTTTTCCAACAGCACATGCTAAAATGCTGTTCTGGCAGGAGCTAGGGTCCAGGTGTGTGTCTGTAAACAGAGAGGAAGCCAGTGTTTATGTCTGTGGCTAGAACAGAGAGGATCTCAGTAATCCCTGGTGGAAATGATTGCTTTTTTGCTGCCCCCGCCTCTTTCGCCGATCAATAACCCAGCTAGGACGCTCAGAGTGTACACAAGAGCAACACATTAGCCATCCTCATCCACTCCCAGATCCTGTTTATGGATTCCATATGTCATCTGTGACATTCTAACATGAAGCATCGCTCCTTACTGGGTATGCCCTGCAGGATTAATGAAGTTCGACATCCATTGTAGTAATTTTTTTAAGCAAATAGTCTTCATGTATCTCTCTGAAGCCAACCAAGCCTCCTCTCCCATAACCATTCTGTCTGCAAGAATGTGTGCTGTTAGGCCCCCGATTTATGACTAGCTGCATCAGAAAAGAATATAAAGGAAACAAAGAAACAGAGAAAGACCCCCCCCCCCCAAGGAGCAAGGAGAAATTACAGTGCCCAGAACAGAACACGCTTGGTAAGCTGCAGGTGGTGGTAAAGAGTGGAGACTGCAAGAGGCTAAATGAATGGAACTCGGCTTGTGGTCAAACAGCAAACAGCCTGAACACACATGAAAACACATACACACAAACCTGGGGCGCGGGATGGGGGGGGGTTGTTGTTCTAATGTTTTTTTTTACTTTTTTTAATGCTCCCTTCACGTTAGCAATCAAATTGTCTTCAGTCCTGTAATTTTTAATGCACAATTTTAACATATTGGAAGTTTAACATCAAAATAAAACATAAGATATGAAGTATAAATGGTGTAACTTTTGCACAGGCCAGTTCTTCAATGTAAATATAACCAAATGAACAGTAATTGAGCATATGCACAAGTGTGTTCTCTATAGAGGATCTTAGAAAATGAGTGAAACTTGCCATTCAGTTAGGGGTGCCCAGCTATTGGACATGACAACCCTTACAGTTCTCCTTACAAGACTTTATTCTGAATTTCAAGATACATCAACCTCTTGCAGCTTTCTGTGGATCAGTTCTGGACTAGATTTCATGCAACAATAGAGATATAGTGGTGCTCAGAGACACTGAGCTGGCAGTCACTGACTAATGTTGCTGAATCTGATTTACTTTTGTTGAAAAATGGACGGGTGGATGAGGATTTTTTTTTTTCTGAATGTTTTTCAGAAATGGCTTCCAAATTTGAGCATCACATTTGCCCACAATGCCCACCCCTAGTTTAGAACTGCACACCAGTTTTGTACATAAAACGCTGTTAAAAAAAAAAAAAGCTTTACACACAGAATGTGTTGTGTTTACACCTAAAAGCCTTCTACATTATACTATTATTGTAGCTAAATAGAAAACTGTAAGCACACAGCTGGATGTCTACAGTAGTTCCACTGAAACCTATTTGCTGATGTTTAACCTCCATTCCCCAGCACCTAAGCCAGTACAAAAGGTAGCAGATGCTGAAAGGCAAACTTAAACCATCACTGGAAAGGCAGGGCACATACAATAAAGTTAACTACAGTTCATATGAAGTCTCAGACCATGAAGTCTAGTGCATGCTGATAAATCAGTTGTGCTTCATTACACCCTTGTGAAAAAAGGCTCTATGAGCTAACAACTATCTTATAAAACCTTTGCACTAAAGGAGCACACAACTGAGACCATAACTGAGGTACAATTTTATTGGACTGAACAGCAGCTTGATTAGGTTTGATCGCCCCATTCTATGGCAAATTGAGTTTATTTCTTAAAGGGGAAGCTCTACCTTTAGCAATTAGCTGTGTACCTGAAGCAAGATGAATTCAATGTACTTAGACCTTTCTAGTAAGCTGTGACAGCCCCAGTCACCGGCCGCTAGAGGCCGCCATTGGCGAATTTATGTGCTGAACCTTTATTCTGAAAGGGTTGGTCACAAAGACCAATTACATGTAACACAGCAACAGCTGGTGATAATTTCAGTTAAAGTGAGTGTGTTCATTAAAGACAAGTCTGTTTTTGTATATATAGTTTCTTGGTTCATGTTTTGTTTGTCAGTCCTCCCTCATGCTTCTCCTAGGTGGTACCAGTTGTTTGAGTTTTGGACTTTGTTTATGTTTTGGGCCCTTGAGCCTTTTGTGTTTGGTTGTTTGAAAATAAAGTCTGGAGGAAATGAAAATCCGTGCCTGTGCCTCCTTTCCAGACTGGTGCTACCCCCATATGACAGAAGGACTGACCTACCAACAAGGGCGGAAATGAGCCAACCAGGAGGAGTCGATTCACCCCCCAGGAGTTAGTGGGTTGGATCAGTTCAGAGGACGAGGAGGAAAGGGGTGTCTTGAGCAGCAGGTCGGCAGATGCACCAACAATCTTGTCTCTGGAGGTGTTCGTGAGCCCACTTGCCTCTGGCCCGGCTCGGGGGCGAAGGAGACGGGGGGGATTGCGGAAACCCTGACTCAGGTCTGCTGATCAGCTGCCCACGGGGTCCCTGAACTCCTCACAGGCTGATCCTCCCACGCTCGGATCCGGCTTGTCCTGGGAGGCGAGTCACCTGCCGCTCCAGCGGGTCCTGTCTACGCTCGCTGCGATCTCGCAGGTCCAGGCAGCATATGAAATGGCTGCCCCCACACCAGCTCACGGGCTGGACCAGCAGCCATACGCTCTTCAATCTCTGGTTTCGACACAGGGGCCATATTTGCCTCTGCCTCCCCCACCGCTGCCTTGGCAGGGGCCTGGGCCCCCTGGCGCTCCAGAGACATGCTGTTGGGGGGGGTGGTGCCAGGGTCCAGACGAAGGACTGGGATTTTGCCCTGATATTTTTGGGGGGAGCTATGGGGATCTATGTGTGGGGCCCCAGGGGGCTCCTACCAGGAGCACACGAAGGGGCTTCCTGAGGGGGGCTCAGTCCCACAAAACACGGAGTGGCTCCCTGGAGGGAGTTCCACCCAGGAGGTCACGGAGGGGCTCCCTGAGGGACGGGCGACAAGCTCAGAGGCCCTGACACCATCCTGGCCGTGCGTAGGCAGGTCAGAGGGGCACCCTTGGAAGGCAGCCGTGTGGGTCTCACAGAGTCTGGGTTTCCCACCTCCTCACCTTCTCCGCCTTTGTGTGGGGGGGGGGGATTGTTCTGTGACATCCCCAGTCAGTGGCCACTAAAGGTGAATTTATGTGCTGAACCTTCATTTTGAAAGGGTTGGTCACAAAGACCAATTAAATGTAACATAGCAACAGCTTGTGATAATTTCAGTTAAAGTGAGTGTGTTCATTTATTGATTCTTTTTTTGTATATTTAGTTCCTTGGTTCATGTTTTGTCTGTCAGTCCTCCCTCACGCTTCTGCTAGGTGGTTTGTGTTTTGGACTTCGTTAATCGTTAATGTTTTGGGCCCTTGAGCATTTTGTGTTTGGTTGTTTGAAAATAAAGTCTGGAGAAACTGGAAATCTGTGCCTGCACCTCCTTTCCGGACTGGTGCTACCTCCATGTGACATAAGCTTAGAAATGGTAAATGGTCTTTCCCAGTACAAGCATGCTAAATGTTAATTAGAGCATTCAGATGCTGCTCTCTGGCATCTCTAGGTAATCAGAATCAGAATCTGAATCAGAAAACTTTATTTATCACGGAGGAAATTGTTTATGTGGTGACTGCCACATCACACAGACACAGAGCGACACAAGACACCAGAATAGTGTAAAAT
>JBBIGA010001276.1:0-15933 GCA_037576975.1 Alestes dentex | reverse complement strand
AGAAGCCTTATAATTGCCTAATTTTGTGTATTTGTTCTGTTACAAAAGCAGGTATTCTTACTTTTGTTTAATATTTTTATCAAACTTTTAACTGCACTGTGGGATGGACAGTCCTGAGGTGTCTGTGCAGGTTTGTGATGGAACCTGCTCGTACTGTAACTTTCATTTTACAGTGAAGGCACTCTGCTGTGCTATTATCAATATCTTTAAACTACAGCCAGATGCTGATTCATTTACGGGTGTCAGTCATATTTACTTGTATTTTGTGACGCACTCGCACTCTCCCCCTCACCGCTGTTTCCAGTCTCACTCAATGCAGGAGAGCCCACCCCCGCACTGTACTCAGATCAGCTACAGCCACAGGAGCCTCACCACTCCCCCCAGGCAGCCCCCGAGCCACTGAGAGTGAGAGCGGAACAGCGAAATGAAATAAAGTGGGGAGCGGCTCTCACTCGCTGGGAGTCGGAACTTCTGATTTACTACAAAGAATTGGCTCTTACAGTCGATGCTTTTGCTCATGACCCATCACTAGTTGCAATTAACAGAACACCTAACTTGATGCTGAAGTTAGCTCTATATTCGAAATTTTCGTTCCTCCTTAAATACTGCTCTCCAGGCTGCAATATCGCTATTTTGCCTGTAGGGGGAGGAAACTTTACTGAGGTTTACATTCAGAATCATGTTGCATTTATCCCATTCCTTTCCTGCCAAGAAGTTGCCATATATTACAAGCCAATGTGCATATAGGCAAAGTTCCCATGTGAATTTAAGTTTAGAATGTTTTGGTCCAAACAAGTAACAAGTGATACTGGTTCTACACATCCTATTTTGACTTGAACAAGTGAATTTTCAGTGGACCAAAGCATTTAAGGCATTTTACTGCTTGGAAATAGCTATTCATGACATTATGAGCCAAGTTCCTAGGATTTAAAGTTACAGTTACAGTAAAGTTTCCTTCCCCTACAGGCGAAATAGCGATATTTCAGCCTGGAGCGCAGTATTTAAGGTGGAACAGAAATTTCGAATAAGGAGCTGCGAATAAGGAGCTAACTTCAGCGTCATACACCTAACACTAAACAACATTACTGCAGGGTCGCTACAGTACAAATTCGCCAAAATCACCGCAAGATCAGCAGAGGAGAAACGTCCGGCAAAATGTTTCACTTCTTGTAGTCAGACAGAACAGAGAGGTGAGTAAAACCCGCAACTGATCTAACGTCGGATAGTACTGTTTTTAACCATAAGCCGCTCAGTCAGAGACCACATCACCTTTCACTGGCTGTGTAATTAGCTAACTGAGCGTCATGAGCTACATTTAGATTGCCAAATCCATATTTCCAGTTATTTTGGTGCGAGTAACTTAAAAGTAATGCAATGGTAGTGTACTGCCTTACATTTTAAATACAGTAATATTGTAATGTAACGAATTACTTGATGACAGTAACAAGTAATAAATAACGCACTACAGTTTAGAAGTAACTTGCGCAACACTGATCACAATAATGCTCTTTGATATGTCCTTGACAAACAAATGTGAAGTTACACTCATTTTTGAAGTTGGAGGAACATGCTCATGAGTGATGGAACAGGGGAGTTGGCAAAAGGGAAAAAGAGGCATGAGAGAGAGAGGCAGACGGAGACAGAGATAGTGTTGGCGAAGAGAGAAAGAGGTTTGGTCCTCTCGGGTCAGTGAGTCACCATCATCTGGGGGCCAGGAGCATCAGCTGGGCCTGCCCTCAGCGCTCCACTGGACCTTGAGGAGAACACAGCGCATGGCCCACCGAGATATCAACACATGTTGCATCACACTCTCATAAGCCAGCCACTCTGCTTCTCACAGATGGAAAGAGGAAGAGGAAGAGGAAAATGGCCCGGCAGAAGAAGGCCAGTGTTGGTATCGAGGTTTGAGTCTTGAGTTGTGTGAAGGGGCTCAGTGGGCTGGAAGCTGGGTCCAAGTACAACAAACTATATGAGTACACCTGAAAAACTTCTCTTGCTTACGTAAGCACAAGGACCAGATACTCCTTCTTTGATTTTTTCAATTACCCTCTAGAGTCACAATACTATTATTCGGCATAATACTAGTGTTATTATTACCAAGTCATAATAGCCAGCAGCTGTGCAATCATATCTCCTGTAACCAGCATTGCATTAAAAGAGTGTGTTATTTAGTAAGATAAAAGTAGAATGGATGCTAGGATACAGTATAACAGACTCTTGGAGTGAACAATAAAAGAGGTGGGAATGGATGCCAAAATCTGAAGATGATGCTGATATTGATTTCTACTTACATGAAATATTCATTTCCCTCAGGTAATAAGAAATCATTCAGGTGCTAGTACACCATAGGCTTTAATTTGGCTTGTTCATGTTATTTAGCAATACAGTTATTTTTCTTTACTTTAACTTTGGGTTTTTGTTTTTTTTGTTTTTTTTTACAGTGTTGCTATGTGGAATGTCCACGCTTAACACTTGATTATCATCAGAAACATCCTATATTTGTTTCAGTAAAAAATGATAAAAGGTAAACATCCATTAATCCATTATCTGGATGCTTATCAGGGAGTGCAGAGAGTGATGGGTCCTATTCCAGCAGTCAATAGGGCGAAAGGTGGAGAAGCAACTGGATGGATCGTAAGTCAATCACAAGGCAGACACACAAACACACATCTCCTCACATCTAGGGGCAATTTAGCATCTTCAATTCGCCTGACGTGCATGTCTTTGGACTGTGGGAGGAAACCCTCCACATACACAGAGAACCACAGAGAACCTACTTGTTGTGAGGCAACAGTGCTTTTGAGGGAGCACTGTGCCATCATGCCTCCGAAGGTACATATATGTAGCTTTTTAAAAGTAATCTACATTAATTATTCCTAAGAACAATGTATGCAATGAAACATGTTCACACTACTGTGCCAAATCGTGTACAAATGAGGCAAAAAAACCCACCTACTGTATACTACGTTTGTCCTCCATGAAGACCCTTTAAAATATCTAGTTGCATTCTCGTTCCTTATTGAAGATCAAAGCTTAGGTGGAAGCACTCTGTGCGACATATAATGTCCAAGCTAGTGCTGTGCAGCGGAACCTTGAAAAGGTAGTGCTGTATCCTCAGGCCAAGTCTGCATTAGAGGTTTGTTCAAGTCCTGCTTCAAGTGATTGCAAGTGCTGTATGCATTGTGAGCACAATATGTAACAATATCTCTAAATAGCTGTAAAATGAACCCCTTCAATTCCACTTTGATTACATATGTGTGTATCTTCAGCACTTGTATGAAACTGCACTCGAGATGCAAACCACTGGAATTAAGCAAACTGGCCCCATAACTCCTTCAGCCTGGTCAAAGCAATATAGCAAAAAAGTTTGTCAATTCAAAACAAAATTGCTGGTGCACGAAATTTATTTTCCACCTCTTAAACAAGGGGCACAATTACAAGGCAAAGAAGAACTTATTGTTGATGTGCTTAATACAACACCACATAAAGCATTATGAGGTAAATGACTGCCCTGCTACTTAAAAACAAAATGTGCTAAAAAGGCTACTTGAAGAAAAGTCACAAAAGAACCACTTTTGATTCCATTAAGAACCTTTCAGTGAACTTACTTTAAAGAACTAGATGCTGGACAAAGATGGTTCTTCACTGGGATTTTTTTGGAGACCAAAAAATAAAACAAAACTTTTCATGGGGTACACCACAGCATCCCGCTAAACTTATTCAAATAAATTCGCTTTAAATGGACAGCTCTTGAAGGAAAAGAGTGAAGAACTCTCTAAATAATGTATAGCACTTTTATTCTGCATTTTTAATGCCCCAAGGAAGAAAGGCCAGATGGACAGTTTTCGGCAGCACTGTTGGTTCTACATAAATTGAATACATTTTTGAATAAAAAATGAGGGGGGGAAAAGAATGGTCTAACTGAGAAACTGGGCTTGATAAAAAAAAAAAAAGTTTAAGGTTTAATGAGCAACAGGAAAAGAAAACTAAATAAAGCCTCAGCCAGTGAAATATAGATAACTGAAAGGCTAATAAAGAATAATTAGTATCACTATACAGCTCACTATTGCAGCCTGCCACTACACATGTCCCAGTCAGCGTGCTCACAATGATCCTCAAGAGCAGCTCCTGAGGGCCGGGTCCTCTGCATCTAAATGGCCTTGGCTTGTCTGACAAGCGGTCTGTATGCTGGAATCAGATGTGGCCTGAGTTGCCGAGGTGAGTAAAGTAAAGTAAAGTGGCCCCTTATAGTCACACATGAGCACAACGGTACACAATGTGAACAATGTGAAAATCTTTCTCTGTATTTAACCCATTCACCAAGTGAAGAAGTGTGCCATCAATGAGGGGCACCCAGAGAGCAGGTGCATACTGTATTGCGGGTGTTAGCACTAATAGTCCAGCAAAGTCCACATACTGGTGGAATTTAAGGAGAACTGACTTCAGAGTTGCATAATTAAAAGTTCTGGCAACAATAATCAGTCCATCTGGCTGTGAGTTTTGGAGCACATTGATGGTTCCATAAAGTTAATCCAGGGAGTTGTTAGCGTTAGCACTGGGTGAGTTCTACACTCATCTGGGTAGGTGAGTGTGGTGTTGAATTCCTTCAGTAAATAAAATGGTCTATGTCTTACAGTTACAAACTCCAGCAGCGGTGAGCAGTAACTAGAGACCAGCACAGTGTTCACACAATAGAATACAGAAATTCCAGAAAGTCTGAGATTTCACAGAACAAATATTTCCTTGCTAAAGCCTTTCAGGTCCTCATTTCAAGCCATGTCTCAGGGAGTCATTAGCGCGCTCCCTCCACTTCTACTGAGTTTAATTAACGAGTCTGAAGCTGGCACGTGAACGGCAAGGCACTCAGCTTGACGGGAGCTTTTTCCCCTTTCAGCAGCAGAGGTGCCCACGTCTGTCTCCATTTACACCACCAGCATGCTAAATTCTAATTAGCTGACAGACATAATTAGTGTATTAAATCATTTTTCCCATCTCTAATGCAAAGTACATTTGCAGTAAACACATAAGTCTCTTACTTGTGACACATGTGAAAGGTCTCATCAACAGAAAAGAAATAAATAAATGAAAGTCATGGTGACTTTTAAAGATGAGAGTTAGTCTGATGGATGTCTGTCGCACCTTTGCTGTTTGGTGTAACGTTGGCACTCAGACTCCAGTGCCTGGAGAGATGACATGATTTTACTTTCAGACTGAACATCTGATGAGTTCTTTTATACCTTTTCATTTTTCAAAAAAATATATATTTTTTTGCTAATCTATAAAAGAAACATCTCAATAAATGTCAGTTCTGCTTTAAAAATGTCTACCCTTCAGAATGCTGTGGACTTTAACATAGGGATAATTAACCTTGGACAGACGTTAAAAATAGCTCATAGAGATAACATCTCTGCTTCATGCACATTAACACTGAAGACTGCAAATGAATCTGAACTGTGAATCGATTTTCAATCTTCACTTACTGGTTCGTAATCGTAAAATTCACAGAGGTATTAGTAAGTTTCTGAGGTAAAGCATTTTGCTCTGAACTTATGTGAGTTCAGGGGACGCAGGCCAAAATATTCCTGTATTATCGCACTGTTTCACTGTCTATAAGTCGATGTCTATAATATGAAAAATTGCCACTTGACCATCACTGGTTGGTGTTACTGTTTATATTCTGTGTACCTGGACTACACTCCATCCTTGCTGGACAAAGATGACGAAGTCAGCAGATAGCTCATGGGTTAACAGATAATAATAGTGAGAAACAGGCTTTAACAGGCTTCAGGTGTTTACATGAGAAACAATGGTAAAACTACATATAAAATCAAGGATGCTATTTGTATGCTTGTTACTGTGTGTTTCATAATCATATGCATATAATATGTCTAAGTGATAATGCTATGGTATGCCACTGCTGTAGAACCCTCAGACTGTGATGATTTCATTGGGGACAACTGGATAGTTCCCAAGTATGTCATACTCAACGCTGCAACCCAAGAGAATTTCAAACACCCCCCGCTATGACTGTCACCGTTAACTCTTCATGGGATGGTCCTTTCTCTAGGTTTTATCCATTATTTATGAATATTAAAATATACTTACTGAACTGTGCTATAGGCAGGTGCATTGAAAATTCGAACAATATACGTAATTCATGTAATTGATGCTGGGGCGCATCTTCAAAGAGGGGAGATCAACTGTATGATGAGTGAACCAATTGAAGTTTGGTTCAAAATTTACTCTGATGCTTCTTTGAATAAGCACTCTAACATCATAAGAAAAACACCCCACAAAGTAGCATGGATTACATCTAAATCTAAATAACCTATTAAACATGTCCTCCTCATTTATTTATCTAATATTCTTTTCATCTGCATAGCTCTCGAGTCAGTGATCAAAGTGAGGCTGAATGGGTTCCCGAAGACTCCAGATGAAGATAGAGAAGACACATAAAAGGGAGCCATCAGCAGGCTCAAACACAAACCTGACTGGATCTGCATGGAGCAAATTAGATCAAATGTGGATTTTTCCCCAGAAATCACAACACCACCGGAGTTTTATATTTCATACAGCAGCAGTCATATATGTTCCTGCTGTCATCTGTAACAAAACGCCTGCAGGTGGCTTGATGTCATTTGAAGTATTACTTCTGCTGTTGTAATCACTTGTATAACCACACTACAGTGACCCGCCGGGGTTACGTTCCAAGAGCAACCGAGTATAGTGAAAAAACGCGCTGTTGTGATGTGGTTAAAAAATGCCTAAAAATGCCTATTTTTATAGTATAAACCCTAAATATGCCCGCAAATATGCTCCCAAAACACTTTAATTTCATTTAAACTCATTACCCTGAAAGAAAATGTAAAGGTTAACCCGTATTTGTACTGTACAGTTTACACTGAACTCCTGCAGTGCTAAAACTGTAAAATATCGATGCTACCCCTGTATAGACTGCACTGTAATTAATGCACGGGCGTTTTCTTTGGTATAAGCAGGTAAATACAGTAATAAATTAATTTAATTTACAGTCATAAAACATACTGGGCTTTAAGAAGAACAAAATGAAAAACACGAGAACACTCGAGACGCTCCCCGGGGGAAATTCTGGACTGCAGCGTCACAGGGCAGCAGCCAATCAGCAGCAAGGAGAAAGCAATAAAGTTCTCGGATTGGCTACTTTCAAACCTCCCGCCTCTGAGTACAGCTGACTGTGATGTCCGGGCCTTGTCCGTCACGCCCCCCTCGTCCTGGCACTGAGCAGCGGAGGTTCATACAGTTCAGGTGTCTGATTGTCTCGGTAAACTCCGCATGGCGCACAAGGCCCGGACGTCACAGTCATCTGTACTCAGAGTGGACTGAAACCACGACTGCTGATCTGTGTGAAAGTGGGGGATTACTGTACTTACATATTTCTAACCACATAGAGGTACCATAAGATGATCTTTACTTTACATGCAGAGGCTGTTATGGTAACACTTTGCAATGCAATACACTCTTTAAAAACATGCAAAAGGTTCTTGGAGGCCACAGAATAACTGTAGTTTCCTGAAGAACTATTTATGAGAGATGTCTAAGTGTTAAGAACTCTTTAAAAGGTAAAAAGAGCCCATTATGTAGAAGTTTATTGATGAAATATTCTTTCATACATTTTAGGATAACTGCATGTGGCCTAAATGCATATCCGGTTTAATAGAGGGAACTGAGTCATAATAGTGTGGTGGTGATTGCTCCTGGCAAATCTGCTCAGTGTTCCAGCGGTGTAGCTCTAATGGTTTCATCACTGCAGTGACCACTTATTAGAAGTCACAGCTCATATTTAGTTGTACATCTAGTGCTTAAAGGATGCATGTAAACCAACTTGCATTTAAATATTTATTATAGCCTATTATAACCATATGTAAGAAAGTACTGGAGGTTCTTACCTCTTTCCAATCTAGAAAGTTTCCGATTACCAATATTCCAACAGAAACGATAGCACAAACAGCCCATACTGTATGATTTAGATACCAAACGTAACACTAGCTTGTATTCGAGGTGACAATCTAGATGGATGAATGGCAGCAACGGAGTACTATGTGAATGGCTAGTTTTCCAGCTGTTCTGTAAAACCATATCTGAAGCCGAACCAGACCTGTCTTAATTTTACTCTTGGCACCAAATTTGACTTTTTCAACCAATAATTAACTCTTTCCATGAATATAGACTACATCCCGGGAGCAAAAGCCTTCCCAGTTCACCCCTGTTATGGATGTAGTCTGGGCTGGGTGAAGTGCTGCTAATTCTGCCTCCGAGTCTTGCTCCAAGTCTGGAAATATCGCAATTATGAGAAGCACCACTATGCAACATCTACACTCTAATTGCTACTAATTTGTCTATGAGTTGGAGAACATGGTTGCTGCTGATAGTTGTGCTGTAAAGTGGTTATATTTTAATTTTTCAGCAGCCACGGGTGAACACTGTAAGCATATTATTATTATTATTATTGTTATCATTATTATTATCATCATCATCATCATCATCATCATCATTATTATTATTACTATTATTGTAATAGGCTTCAGAGGAAAGCTTAAGTCAGGATACATTGCTTTCCAGAATTGCTGAATGAGGATGGAAAATCTATTCGTTATTATCTTAAAATCATATTGAAAATACTGAAAAAAACATTAATAAACATTTAATATGAGCATTAAGTAACCAGTAGTGAAAAAAAAAATGTACAGAATCACAGTCACAAAATCTAAATTCTCAGGTACTTGCACTGGCTCCCAGCTCAGCACAGCATTGATTTCAAGGCGTTACTCCTTGTGTATATGTCACTCAATGGTTTGGGTCCTAAATACATCTCTGTTATGTTTGAAGTATATATTCCTGGTGGGTCTCTTAAAAATTCATATGTATGTTACTTTGACACGAACTACCTACCCAAACATTGTTTGCAGAGCATGTCCACCCCTTTATGGCAACAGTATTCCCTAATGGCTTTGTTTTCTTTCAGCTGGAAAATGGGCCCTACCACACTGCAAATATATTTCAGGAATGGTTTAAGGAACATGACTTAGAACACACAAACACACACACACACACACACACACACACACACACACACACACACACTGATTAAAGACAACATGTGATAAACACTAAGAGGAATTTTCATCAGCCCTTTTCAACAATTTAATAAGGGCACCAATCATTCTGGAGGATACTTGTTACAGCCTCACTTTTTACCATTAATTAATCAACAATATAACCATGACCAGTCTCAACAAGCAATGTCACGATGTGTTCTTTTTTTTAAACACATTTACACCAAATTTGTTAAAGCATAATGACCTGTTAAAGTCATTACCTGAAAAACTGCACCAAATATGTTTCTTAGCATGCTGGAACCCCCAGCAAATACTGCTAAAATGTGTAATGCATCCAGTGCATAATTGCATTAGTTTTACTGGCAAAAAAATCCTGATGTGTTTTAGAAGAGCTACAGAAACAGGTAGATTCTGAACCTCATTAAAACAGACCAAAAGGTTATAAATTAAATTATTTTAAACATTTCTATTTTAATGAACATTACAGTCTTTACTGATAAGGTTAAATATTTTTTTGAATGTGTCTCATGAAATGCAATTGCAATAATTATTGTGTTCGTGGTTATTTATATAGGACTTGGCTGGTTGGTAAGAAAAGTCACATTTGAATAATTCCACGTATTAATTCATTTTCACTTAATCAGGGTTATTAGTAATTTCTTTACAGTACAAGTGTAATGCGTTCAGAATGCAGCAACTGCAGTTTATGTCCAGTTTAAACAAACCTCAGTAGGGTTTTGAGAAAACAGTAATATGCATATGTGTGCAGCTAACAGAATACGCCAACTGAACAGTAATTAGCTGTGATGTGAGACAGAACACCCCAAACACCCGGAAAGACTAAAAGATACAAAAATAAATTGGTGATCTTTTTAAACCTGCTCTCTTTTTAAGTTTTTTTTTTTAAACCCAATCAGCCTACATTACACTTTTAATGCAGATGATGTAGAAACTAATGCAGATTATGTTCCAGTGTTGTACATTTTTACACCTTAACTTCCAAGCATGTTATTATTATTATTATTATTATTATTATTATTAATAATAATAATAATAATAATAATAGTTCCATTTAAGTTACATTTTTCACAATAATAGTTACAGTTTTTCACAATCCAAGTATTCCAACCATGCCCTTATCAATACCATTGCCTTGCATACAACTGAGTATGCTTCAAAGAAAGGAAGTCTACGATAAGAATGATTATTCTATACATTTAATATTTTATATCTGCACTGGGCTTTTTGATCCTTCTGGAGTTGCTTTGTCTTCAAAAAGGAAATCTATACACACATTCCTGAAAAGCCTGGATCTTTTTATATGTATGGCTGTGATAATGTAAGCAAGAGCGTATGAGAAGTGATCAATCCCAGTGGAGCGTATGAGTGATCAATCCCAATGGAGCTGAGAGACAGAAAATACAAGGATCTGACAGAAGTGCAAATGTGTACATTGGATTGAGAATTGTTTCCCATAAACAAGCATACTGAATACCAAAAGGATAATTGCTCATGTTTGCAAATTTGTAGCAAATCACATGAAACAATTGCACATTATTAATTGATGTAAATTCTTCTTGGGTGTTGTTTGAACCACTTTGAATCTGCAAATAAATCCAATTGTTTAGTCCTTATACATATCTTCAACAAACATGTTCCCAGAATAACATCTACAAAAAAAAAAAAAAAAGAAAAAAGAAAAAAGGAAATTAGAGACTCTGCAGAGGATTCTAATTTAAAATGTTTTCAGACCTTCAAAATCCAGCTGTTGTATGTAATGTCTGACTCTCCATGCTAGATCACACAATAGGCTATAAATATTAAGCTACTTTGAAGACCTTCCAGCAGCAACACTTGTAATTAAGGCAAGACGGTGTAAACACAAAGCAGATTCTGCTCATGCAAAACCATTATATGATAATTTAATCAAATGAGCATTATGTTGAAATACACAGACAGTACAAAAAAGCTGGATGCAAAGTTGGGTGGATAGAATGGGTGGAACCTCACTGAGGTGAATTTCACTGAGGTGAAGAAGTTTGGAAAGTCACATCGACAAACAAAAGATCAAATAGTTTGTTTGTATTTATTCTGACTTTAATCATTTTTGTTTTCAGTTACACAGATAATATGGCCTGCAATTTCCTCAGATACTAATGTACAGATATTGTATATATATGACATAAAAAATGGACATGCTAAAGATTTTCCTTTGCAACAAGAGCTTCTAACAGCAAACCTACCTCAAGCTCTTGTGCATTCACGCAGTTCTTCAATTATGAGGTCTTTCCAGTGGCATGCACAGTATGACTTTAGTAAAAGTTCATGTTTATTCTCCTGAATATTTCATATTATGCTTAGATGGTCAGAGTAAGTGATGATTACCAGCCCATGGTGAAAAGATCCCAGAGATGCAGAAGATCTGCTGGACAAGCATGGGAAACTTTCAAACTTGGCTATAGTGTAGGTTCAATTAGTGCCTCAACTCTCCAGACAAAGCTCTAGAATATAGTCTTATTATTTATAAAACTAATATATTGTGGCAGTGCTGTGCCTGTGTTGAGTGTACTCAGCTAATTTGCATACCCGTGAGTCTCCTCATGGCTACTGCAGTTCAGTGTTTGTCACTGCTTGTTAAACTGTTTGTTTCTGCAAGAGGAATGTGTTATATGGTAGTTTGTGTCAATATGTATTTTGCTGGCAATGATGCACCGTTTTGTAAGTATCTACCATCAGCAGGAGTGCCTGTCAAGTGTAAAGTGTTGCATGCTGTAAGTGTAGCAACCCAAATATTACCATTTGAAGATGCCTCTTGGCTACGCCTCCTCCTTATCAATGTCACAGTATCGTTTTTATCATGATCAATTTCAGCAGACTTTGGCTATGTTCACATGACTGGGTTCAAGTGAGATTTTTCAAGTCAGATGTTATGCAGAAATAATCTTTCCCAAACTGTGTGGATTTTCCACACTGATCTTTTCCCGTCAGATCTGAGCCACTCTCATATGTGGTCCTCAGTCGTATATACAACCAATCTAGGGCACCTTAATGCAAAGATTTACATCAGAATTTTTATACTGTGCATGATTTATATGTCCTCATGTTCCATGCATTAAGTTTTGTGCAGTTAATTAATTTATTGAATGCATGTCACCATGTCACTGATGACACATTTTTCAACTTTACTTTTGCAAACTTCCAAAGCCACATTCCACTGAAGGCCATTTAAGCCTTAAACTGATTAAATCAAAACACACAGAGACAGCCAGCCAGACAGACAGACAGACAGACAGACAGACAGACACACACACACACACACACACACACACACACACACACACCGGCCACTAAACACAGTTCACTTCATTTCTTTGTAAAAAATCTTGCATCAAATGTTTCAAAGACAGGTAATTATAGACATCTAAACCAAATGTTTAAGCACCAGCACATATTAATTGATAGAAATCGTTCAAAATGTAGGATGTTGGATGAAGCATAAATATGCTCCATGGCCCCTTAGAGGTCTAGGGAGAAATGGGCTTATAAAGTTGAAGATGGCGCTGGCCGTGCATAAGTAAAAAGGAAATACCCCAGGTGGAGAACTGCTCCAAACACAATACTTAGGTCAACCCAAGTAGAACTTGGCCTGAGGATATGGAATGATTATCATATGTCAATAGTTTGGGAGGTAAGACAGCTTCGCCTTCAGCAGGCAGAGCAGAAGTGCCTAAGAGCAGTAATAAGAGTGTAACTGCAGAAAAAGTTAGTGGTAAACACTGATACTGAAGTGATACTTATAGATAGTTCAGTAAATAGTGTTTTTAAACTATTTAAAACATCTCGAGTTGTGTAACATCTTCACGTTTGGTGTGAACCAGTGATTTAGTTTTTAATTTATTGTGATGTTCTGTAAAATCAGTTATTGATTTATGAAAATAAAATATTCTCATGGTAATGCCAAAGACTATATAGTATAAATATTCTGACAATTGCATTCCTCTACCCCCTTCAGCACATCTTTTCACTCAGATGCCACAATTATAGATCATGCTTGTAAATGAAGCAGAAGGCAAACTGTAGTCATGTCATGTAGCACTTGATAAGAACTCACAACAGACTGACGATAGGTTTATCACTCATCATTGATCCACATAATTGTCATGGACAGTGCAACCTCCAGTGGACACCCTGCTAAATCCATCCTACTGTGGTCTGGGGTGGTATTTCAGACTATATGGCAATATGATTTTTTTATTTATGCATTTAATTGGATATTATATACATATTGATATACATACACATACATACTCATACAGTATGCACACAGACACCTGCAACAGTACACCTGTTGTCTTCAAATAACACAGTATATGAAGAGAGTTAACTAACCGCAAATAAATACATCAACATACTATTAGTTTCCATTATGTAAACATTCACACTGGCTCCTTATTTTGGTCATATTGTATCTGGGTTAAAACACATATATAGATAACATTATCATTAATAGACCCTGTCAGTAGACAGACTTCTGACTATTAGTAGTTTTCCATAGCGCATGGGTAGAAATCATAAAGCTGTCATTATTAATTCATTCAGTGGGCTACTGACTATGAATAGATACTTCATAGTATGCAGGTAGAAATTCAAAGTGTCTTTAACAAACTCTTGATGGTATTTTATACAGGTAAATGTTAAATGATCATTTCAGCACTGATTTCTATATTTGTTTTTAATCACAAAACCCCGAGTACTAGACTACTACTAGACAAGTGCTTATCAGAAGAATAACACTAGAGGTATATGAATCATCTGAAATGAGCATCTGTAGATGTGAATTTGGACCATTTAAGTCAAGTGAAACCCTGGTTAATTAAGCAGATAATCTATAACATTTATGCTGTAGATTACATGCATATGGATTACATGCATGTTATGTGTGTGTGTGTGTGTGTGTGTGTGTGCAGTATACCTTATCAAAAATTATTGTAACTATTATGTTCATAGCAGATAACTTCATAGAATAGGGAAGCCAGAATGAGTAGGACTAAGGTTTACATTTTGGCATTTTCTTTTACTAATTCTTTGTAGCTAACAAATTACAAATGCCAAAACATACAGTCACGTATGCCAAAATAAACAGTCAAATTCATAAGATATGCATGCTGACAAAGCATATTACAGCTGAAATTAAACAATAAACAAAGTGCATTTACATTGATGGCATTTAGCAGACGTTTTAATCCAAAGCTACTTCCATTCCCTAACTACAGGGGGCAGTCTCCCCAGCGCAACTTGGGGTTAAGGGTGGTATGCTGAATGTAGGATTCGAAACCCACAACCTCTTGGTCCAGAGGCAATTATCTTACCTACTAGGTCACCACCACCCCTCAAGCTGAGGGTTGAACAGGTGAACAGTGCAAGAATCATTACCATTTTCATACATAGCCCCTACAATCCCATTTTAACAGTCTCAAACGTATTTGGACGATTGACTGCTCAGCTGTTCGATGGTAGGGTGTTTCATTTCCACACAATTTTACCTACAAATAAAAGGATTAGGGTTTATTTCAAGTGTGGCATTTACATTTGGAGTCTGATGCAGTTAAATCTCAATGGGTCCAAAGAGCAGTCATTGCCAGTGAAGCAAACCATCATTAGACTGAAAAATCAAAACAAACTCATCAGAGACACCCAGGATATCTGTATCAGTCAACAACCTAGAGAAAGTTTTACAAGATCCATTTACTGGGTCTTAAAAAACAGGAAGCCCAGCTTAGATTTTGCCATTAATCCTCAAAAAACATACCACTATAAAGCATACCACCCCATCCATCATGGATGGTGGTGGCAGTGATATAGTGCGGACCAGTATGGCTACTTATAGAACTTGTTATTACTGATTATATGACTGATAACAAGAGCAGCAGGATTAACTATGAACCATAAAGGGTTATTTTATTTGCTAAGATCCTATCAAACCCCAGTGGGCAGTACTTCACATTGCAGATAGACAAAGATCTGAGGCAAACTGTGAAAGAGATACAAGCTGTTTTTAAGTCAAATGAGTGGAATGTTCTGCAGTGGTCTTGTCAGTCACCAGACCTCAATCCAATCGAGCATGCGTTTCAATTACTGAAGCAAAATTGAAGATAAATGACCCAAGAACAAACAGGACAAGCAGGAAAGCCTGGCAGAGCAGGACAGAAATGCAGCATGATGGTGTCTGTGGGTTCCAGACTTGATGCAGTCATTGACCACTAAGGTTTTGCAATACATATTAAAACCCATAATTGAATTTATTGTTGTTAGTTTGTCAAATTACTTTTGAGAAACCCCCAAACTGATGCGGCTATTTATGAAAACATCTGTAATTTCTATACCAAACTAATGCTGGAAGACAACTTATGCTCATAATTTAATTTAAACTATGTTGTGGTTGAAAACTAAAAGAACTATGTTAACGTCCAGATATATGAAATCTGTCTGTTTTTTTAAGATGGATTTTTACAGTGAAAACGCTACTGACTTACTTTGCATATGTGGTGGAACTTGTTCTCACAAATGTGCACGAATACACCGACTCCACCAGTTTTGTGACCTCTCTTTGAGTACTGCTTTAGACTTTTCACACACGCGTCCCTTAATGTGCCTGACATTTCAGACAAGGTTGTACTGGTTTTCGAAATGCCATCCTGAAGCACACCAACCTGGCTCATGATATCATATTTTATATCAGAATCAGAATCAGAATCAGAAAACATTATTGATCCCACAGGAATTTGCTTATGTAATGACTGGCACAACACACAAAATCAAAATAAAAAATCAGTAGAAA
>JBBIGA010001265.1:0-15934 GCA_037576975.1 Alestes dentex | reverse complement strand
GTGGGAATGCACCTACAATGTGAATTTCAGATCCCTCCATGATTTCTAAGTGGGAGAACTTGCAAAATCGCAGGGAATTCAAATACTTATGTTCCTCACTGTACTTCTAGTAGTATTTTACAATCCAGCTGGTCACATTGCAAGAGGGAAGTGTTGATTACAGTAGTGTTTTTTATACTTTTCCTCATTAAATAAGGTTTGATTCAGGTGATCACTAATCCGTACTTCATAAAGCAGAATGAGGTGCTTGTGTAGGAATTTCACAGACAGTGGCATGGAATGGTTGTCATACTCATAGAGATACTGATTTAAAAATAAATTGCAGTGGAGCTGTATATAGATGTATGGAGTATATAGATAGCTGTATGTAGATTGATAAGGTAGAAGGTATAAATTAAAATTATGGTGAGCTTTCTTCTGGGACTTTTATTCAGCCTAGGTTTTTTAATTTATTCGGTTTCAGGCAGGGTTAGCTCTGCAGGACTTTTGTCTCCCTCTAATGGCAAAACATAAAACTTACAGCTGAAGCTGTCAGTGGAGAGAGTTTTTGACTGGGTGGCTCAACAGCTGGATATTTATCAGTATCTTATCAGTGACTTATTCTGAATGACTTCATTCAAGATATAAATTGGTAGTTTGTCTAGCGAGATGATTAGCAAATGGAAATAAGTAAAAAATGTAGACCTGAGCTCACATAATAAAACAAAGAACCTTGCATTAAAGGTAATAATACATCCAGCATTAAATCAAGTGTGAGCAAATATGATCAAGATTCTCACAGATCCCTTTTGCTGTTCATTCATTATTAGGCATATTAGTATTATTGTTTTGCATCGCAACATTTCTTGTAATTATCTATGTAGGGATCACCCGGTGCTCCTGGGGAAGTGGGTCAACGCGGGCCACCTGGTCCTAGAGGTGTAAGGGGGCCTTCTGGAGAAAAGGGCTTGCGTGGTTTTGACGGATATCATGGGGAGTCTGGACAAAAAGGGGATAAAGTAAGTCTCACCCTTATATACACTGTAAGCTCATATCATCGCAGTCTGAGTAAAAGCTCACATCTCTACACTAAATTACAGGAGAAGGACTTTCTCTGAAACTTGTAAATGCAGCAAGTTATTTTGGATCATATCTGTCAGTCCTTTCATCATGAAATTTTAACATTTGGTTGTACAAGGTTCCGTTCTGACAACGACATTATGTTTAAATCACGGAATGATAAATCCTTAAACACATTTCCGTACAGATTCCCATTTTGGCTTGGGCAGGACAGGTGTTAAGCCTATATTTCCCCTTCATTAGAAAATCTCTCTTCAGAAAGATGTGTTGCCCAGGAATAGACTTATGATGCCTATAATGCTATAGTCTGGAAAAAATTATTACATCATTGTTATGCTCAGCTGTGTTTTTATTTCAGGGCTATCCAGGAAGACCTGGCTTTCCTGGACAACAAGGTTTACATGTGAGTGTATTGTGAACATTTATTTTATCCAGCAGCCACATCATGGGTTTAAACATCACCAGTGATTTTGGCCCATACCAAGTATCGGTGTGATAATTTGGCTTAACAAGAAGTGCAGCATCACACATCTTTATGAATGTCCAATTAAAGCTGCACTACATGCTTTTTGCTATGAAAGGAAAATTTTCTTGTGATGTTGAAAGTCACCTTGTAACTCTTTAAATATACCTTTATAATTCTGCAAGACTAGATCTCATACTTTTATGGATTAAATGCAGTTTTGGACTCAAAAGATGATTAAAAGAAGGCAAACTGGATGCCAATACAATGTAATGTTTTTGTATTTGTGTCTACTTCTCTCAGATCTCTTACCATGACTATGACTATTGCAGGGTCATCCTGGACATGGTGGTCTTCCTGGTCTTCCAGGGTTAGATGGCTGTAAAGGAATGCAAGGTGACCAGGGACCCAGTGGCCTTCAAGGGGAAGAAGGCAGATCTGGACCACAGGTAAGAGCAGCCTAGAGCACATTTATTCACTTCTATTCTATGGCCAGGGACAAAAAGAGTGTTGGAAGAGTGATGGATCATCCCTGTGTGCCTCTTCTGAAATCTGTAATACATGTCCTTGTCCTTCTTCTGTGCAGGGTTGTCAGGGACTAAAAGGACCCAAAGGAAATCCTGCACCCAAGTATATTTGCATACCTGGTCAAGCTGTAAGTAGAATATCTTCACTCTTTATATGCATATTATTAAGTTAAATCAACATCTTCAGTACTTTACATTTACTTTTCTCTGACCACCAAAGACAGGATTGAGATTGTGTTTGTCTTGGTCTTTATGAATATTTGTGCTAAACTGACAAAACCAGTGGTTTTGTCTTTTATATTCTCTACATTTTTATTCTTGTTTAATAGGGTAACCCTGGACAGCCTGGTGAGCCTGGACCACCTGTAAGTAAATTCAATGTTGATTTTAAGCTCTTCATGACTGTGGTAAATCAAAGACAAGACAAAACTTGCTTAACTAGGATCTAAAGTAGGACCTGTTTATATAGAGTATTTGTTAATCTCAAAAACTGATTAAAAATCTTAATATGCACTTCTTATCATCATTTGCAACTTCTTTGGCCACATCATATCAGCACTTCTAACAGAATTGGGCTCCCCTGCTCCTAGAGCCCACAACTTACAATAATTTGGCTGCAGCCTCTGTAAAAAATACCATGACCTAAATCTAAAAATAAAACCATAGTAAACAAGTCAATGTTATGGTTTTTTTTTTTTTCAATTTTGTCTGTCCCAAAGCTTGTATGGAAAGGTAAGGTAGGTGAAGTACATTTAGTACATTTGGATTAGTTTTATTTGGATTGGAACTGGCACAGTTTTGTCACCATGCTTAGTTGACTAATGGTATTTGTTTGCAGCTGCTGCTTGATTACAGCATTCATACTTGGCCTATGATATAGATATCTCCATTCCATTGCTTGTCACGCTGACATTCCACAAGAAACGCAAAACACCACATTTGTGTATTCATAAGGTAACTTGGCTGTTTAAGGGTATTTGTGAGTGGTAACAGTGTGTGATTTCAGACAGGTATAAACCATTTCCATGTGTACATATAATTCTTTAAATAAAAACGCAACTACAGTGTTCTTGAGTTTGCTCCTTGTTTCATATCATTAAAGGAGCTCTTGGAAGGGGAAACCAACCAGCTAGCAAGCTGTGCATAATATTGTTATTGTTATTGTAATATTGTTATTTTGGCAAAGCCATTTAATAATCTTCCTTACGATGAGGGACTCAGAATTAAACAACAGGGCAGACCAATGCCCAAGACTGATTTGGTACAAAAATCAGGGAAAAATAACAGGTCTTTTCAGCTCTCCTAGTATGACCAGGTGAACTGGCTGACTGGAAGTGTTGAGTCTTGGCCGGGTCGCTGAACTTGCAATCAGTGAAGGTCTTCACATTCAGTTGGCAAAACATAATGAAACAATTTAAAAAAAGATGGTCTTTCTGAACCATCTAATTGATGTGACTTCCTTGCTGGCCGTCAGGAGCTGGCATTCAGGGGCATGATGGGAGCAGTGAATCAGCAAATTACAGGGAATTTACAGAAACATTAGCTAAATATGACTCTGTCTTGGCCACACATGTCCCACTGGTATGTTCCACTCTATCCAAAATGACTTGATCTCTGCTGTTACAGCCACTGTTTCTGATCATATCAGTGGTTAATTCAGACTGCTCCCTTTATAGCATGGCAGGTGGATGAAGTACGACAGGGTGACAAACCATTTTCTGAAAAAGGAATAGAGGGAAGAATTTATGTACAAATAATGTAACGAATTTCTTGATGTAGGCCTAAAATGAGCTTCTCCTGTTTGAAAGACTAGCAGCCGCCACTGGTTTATATGCACATATTTTTATGAAAACTATGATTTATAAAGATATAGCATACAATATTTTTGTGTGCATGCCTTTTTTTTCTTTACACATTTACATTTTCACCTGCCCCTGGTCCTTGTTTTACGTTTCACCTGCTCTGATGCACCTAATTCAATTCACCAACTATTAACAAACCCGTCCGGAAAACTGTGCAGTACTGGTGCCCTCCTGGGTGGCAGAAGCCTAGTGGGCGCTTGCCTGTGAACACCATGACCACAGAGTTGCAGGTTCAAAGCCCCACTTTCTACCATTGTGTCCCTCAGCAAGATGCTTAATCCTCAGTTGCTCCAGGGGGACTGTCCCTGTAACTAATGATTGTAAGTCGCGCTGGATAAGAGCGTCAGCCAAATGTCCTCGTTACCGTATCCAGGACTGCTACAGTCCCCACTGAATTACAGTAAGAACAGGGTTGGTATTCCTATTAAATCTGTAGAAGACAAAGAATAGTGCAATGTGATGTTAATTGTTTCTCACTCTTAACAAGTGAAGAAATTTGGAAGTGGAAGAATCTGACCTTTGCATTAATATCACTTTTGTGTTTCCACGTGCAAGAGAATCTGTGTCCCTTTTCATCATTTTTATGTAAAATGTTTTGGTGTTTTACATTTGACAGGGAATTGAAGGACCTCCTGGCCAGCAAGGTTTCCAAGGACTGGCCGGAGTAACTGGATTACCAGTAAGAAATTCAGGCTCCTAGTTTGTTATTGGGAGATTATAGTAATCATAATAAATTGATTTCAAGGGCATGGTCAAGAGCATTACTCCACATTTAATGACACACATGGACAAAATGAATTAAAATATTTTAATAAGGACAAAACTGGAATATAGTTAAGTCCAGTTATTCAGTCCTGGAGGTTCAGTTCATTGCATACTTTTCTTGGTCTAACTAGAAAAGCCAGAAATTGTATCACTGTAATACTAGGCTAAATTCAAATTAAAAACATAAAACATTAAATAAAAAAATATTAATAACTGTATTCATACAAGGATCTGTGTTCCCTAAAAATCTTATTTGCAGGGTTTTGATGGTGCTACTGGTCACAGAGGACCTCCAGTGAGTTTTAGTCTTTCATACATATACATTTATTTATATTAAATTAATGTTTGAATATATAATGATATTCATTTAATATTTGAATTAAATTCCATGTTATCAATCTCATGTAATTAATTAATTAAACCAGTAGTTTGGGATGGTCATTTACTATAATTATTTTCTTCTTCTTTCTAGGGAGACCCAGGGAAATCGTTGCCTGGTCTAAAAGGAGATGAGGTGAGGTGGGGGTGGACGGACATGCCCCAGTGTATCCATGTACACAAAAGGCCAAAAGTTCGGACACAGCACACATTTTGTTACAGTAAAGAAAGATTCATAATCTGTAAACACAGAACAAAAGGGTTTAATTTAAATTCTGCAGAAATAGAGTGTCACTGATTTTATTACAACTGTTGTCATATTCACCTGATTCCGATTTGCTTTTAAATGCTTTTAAATCACATTCAGGTACTGAATTAACTGAATTAGGTGTGTTAAAGTGTGTAAATAATCTAAAAACTGTTTAGTTTAAGGAGTTTAACTGTTGTCAACAAAGATGGTACATGGTAAGAGTATATCATTGCAAACCATTATAATAAGTAAATGCATTTAGTCAAATCTGAATAGTTTCTTAATTTTTTTGACATCCTGGACAAAAGCTTTTGTGTGTGTCTTTCCCTGTGTGTGTAATGACCCTTATGTTTCACAGGGATACCCAGGGGAGCAGGGCCCTCCAGGCCCCTTTGAATATGTTGAGCCACCAGAAGACTATTACTCCAAAGGAGACAAGGTAAAATTCACCTGATTAGGCGGTGGCACATCTGTATGATCCACCTGATTTATGGGGTCTCCTTCCACTTAAAAAGAAGTTTAGGTCACTTCATCAGTACCCAGATTTTAAGAGTCTTTGTTTCCTGTCATGTTACTGTGGTCTGACTTACATTTTTTTTTCCACTATGACCAAGTCGGCATCAGTTTCTTTTGTTCACTCACTGCTGTGTATTATGAAAAAACAAATCTTTAGACATTGGAGTTTTTCAAATAACAATATAGACATTAAATATAATCAGTCATGACTATCATGTTTTTATAAATAAGAATTGTATTTTGTTTTGTATCATTTCACTGCTCCCTCATTTAATCATTTATTGAGTAACTGCTGTTACCTTATATATGAGTGAGGTACGAAAGTGGACCAACTGGACACAGACCATTTGTGATTAATTGAAGATTTTACCAGGAATTGAAAAACTGGATTGGTCACAAAATAATGTGGATAAATATATAGATAGATGGATGGATTCATGCTTAAGTGGTCTTACTAAATTTTGGCAATCATAATGTTTCTTTTTAAGGGGAGCAAAGGACTTGAAGGATTGTGTGGACGTGATGGCCCTGATGTAAGTTTCTCCATGTTCATTTGAATGTGTGTGTCTATTTATCTGGTTAGATGTGCCTCTTGAACACATATAAAATATTACTAAATATTACTATTTGTGAAGTGAAGAATATTTATTATGCTTTATTCATGCTGTCTCATTAATAATTAAAGCAAAGACAGACTGTTTTTGCTCCAGGTGGAAGAAAGTGTCATTCAAGGTTGTGACTAATTCTTCTAGAATATACAAAAAAGCTGTCTAGTAATTTTAGCCAGCTACGATTGGTTTACAGTTAGTGTTAAGGCTAATGAGAGTTAAATAATATTATTAATAATAATAATAATAATAATAAAAATAATAACAACAACAACAACAACAACAATAATAATAATAATAATAATAATAATAATAATACATTTAATTTATAAAATACTCAAAGATGCTGTACAATTTTGAGTGGACAAAAAAAATGAGACATGGGGAAAAAATACAGGCAATATTAGACATGGTAGTCAGCGTGGAATTTGTAACTTGAATATCAGCTGGAGAAGTCAAGTTGGAAGAGATGGGTTTTGAGTGACTGCTTGAAGGAAGATAGAGTATTTGATTGCCTGATGTGGGTGGGAAGGGCATTCCAGAGGGAGGGTGCAGCAACAGCAAAAGCCTTATCTCCCCAAGTCTGGCACTTGGTCCTAGCTGTGGTGACGAGTTGTGCATCATCGGACCTAAGGCAACGTGTTGAGCTTGGATAGGAGAGAAGGTCAGAGAGGTAGGGAGGAGCTTGGTTGTTGAGGGCTTTGTAGGTGAGTAGCAGCATTTTGAAGTGGGTCCTGAATTTGACAGGGAGCCAGTGAAGGTTGCGGAGGACAGGGGTGATATGGTCACGTTGATGAGTGGAGGTGAGCAGCCAGGCAGCACAGTTCTGGACATATTGTAGTTTATTTAGGGTTTTGAATGGAAGGCCGTAAAGAATGCTGTTGCAGTAATCGAGTCTAGAGGTGATGAGAGTGAGTAAGTGTTTCAGTTGCAGTGGAAGATAAGGAAGGACGAAGGCGGGCAATATTTCGGGAGGTGCAGGAAGGCTGATTTGGTGACCTGATTGATGTTAGGTACGAAGGAGAGGGTGGAGTCAAAAATGATTCCAAGGTTGCGAACGTGGTTGGAGGGATCAACATGGGAGCCATCAATGTTAAGGGCAAAATTCTGAACAGGTCGTGTGAGGGAGTGTGGGCCAATGATGATTATTTCAGACTTATTGCAGTTGAGTTGAAGGAAGTTCTTTGGGTCCATGATTTAATATCACTGAGGCAGGCAGTGAGGGTGGAGTGGATAGCAGATGTTAATGCATTGGAGGAGAGATAGAGTTGGATATCGTCAGCGTAGCAGTGGAATTGAAGTCCATGCTGGCATAGGATCTGTCCAAGGGGTAGGATGTAGAGAATGAAAAGGATGGGGCCAAGTACAGAGCCCTGGGGGATGCCATGCATGACAAGGATGGCGAAGGATTTGCAGTTATTGATGGAGATGTAATGTTGTCTAATGTTATCAAAGGCAGTGCTGAGGTCGAAGAGGATGAGGTTGGTGATGAGACCAGAATCTGCAGCTAGGAATATGTCACTGGTTATTTTTAGGAGAGCTGTTTCGGTGCTGTGTTTAGTGTGAAATCCAGACTGAAAACGTTCATATAGGTTATTGAAGTTTAGATGAGTTTGGAGTTGAGCAGCTACGACTCACTCAAAGACTTTAGACAGAAAGGGAAGATTTGAGATTGGCCGGAAGTTGTTGGGAGTGTCAGGATCAAGTCCAGGTTTTTTCAGAATTGGTGTGATAGTGGCGATCTTCAGAGAAGGGGGAACAAACCCGGTGGACAAAGATGAGTTAATGATCTTGGTAATGAGATGGGAGAGTGAGGGGAGGCAGGCTTTGACAAGGTTTGTGGGGATAGGGTCCAGGTGGCAGGTTGAAGATTTAATTCTTGCAATGGTGAGATAGGTCAGCTTCAGTGATGCTGGAGAATGAGGAGAGGAGTTGGGCTGGAGGTTGGGGAGAGGGGGGGTAGAGATATAGCAGTGTTGGTGGTGCCATGGGTCAGGGTGTCATGAATATTATCTATTTTGCTTTCAAAGAATGCAAGAAAGGAGTTGCATTTAGAGGCTGTGAAGAAGTTTGCAATGGTGTCTATGGGTTTAAGAAGCTTATCCATAGCGGAAAATAGTGTCTTTGGATTTTTGGATCCAGACTGGATAACGGAGGAGTAGTGGAAGGAGCAGGCAGCATAGAGGGCCTGCTTGTATTGCTGTTGGTGGTATTTGTAGGCCTCCAGGTAAACAGTGAGACCAGTTTTCTCACAAAGCCGTTCCAGCTGTCGGCTTTTGGCTTTGAGTTTTCGGGGGTTCGTTGGTATAGCAGGGGGCAGAGCGTGTGAATGAGACAGTTTTGGTCTTTAAGAGAGCAATGTGTTTAGGCAGAAAGAGAGAATATTATTGTAGGTGTTGACCAGAGTTGTGCGGTTGGAGGTGCTCAGTGTATTTGAAGATTGGGCAATGGTGGCAGTTAGGGTGGAAGAGAGAGAAGAGAGATTTATGGATGAGACTTTCCTGAAAGTCATGGTGTGCTTTTACTTAGCAGGAGGGGCTGGCATGTCAACATTGCAGATGATGGCGAGGTGGTCGGAGTGTGAGTTAAGTTATCGATGACCATGCTGGAGGTGCAGACGAGATCCAGTGTGTGACCTTTCCTGTGAATGGGGAAGTGGACGTGTTGAGTGACATTGAAGAAATTTAGGATGTCCAGAAGATCAGTGGTGGCCTTGGTCTCTAAGGAATTAACATGGATGTTGAAGTCACCAAGGAGAAGTATGGATGGTGATATAGAGCATAATTGGGTTAAGAATTTAGAGAAATCTGATGGGAACGTAAGGTTGGGTTTTGGGGGACGGTAGATTATTGACGTGACCAGTGGTTTAGTGCCAGGTAACCTGAAAGAAAGGTGCTCGAATAAAGGTGGAGTGGGGATGGGTATTAGGGTGGTTTTGATAGATTTTTTATGTACCACTGCTATTCCGCCACTGCACCCCTCCAATCAAGGTTTGTCCATGTAAGAAAATCCAGTTGGTGTGGTTTGGTTGAGGGCGAAATATTCCAGTGGGTTTTGTCATGTTTCGGTTAAGCAGAGAAAATCCAGGTTATTTTCAGTTATGAATTAATTTAGAATGAGACCTTTGTTACTTAAGGAGCGTGTGGTGTAGTGAGCAAATCTGAGAGTTTGTTGTGTATGAGTTGGCTGTAGGTTAAGGTTGTGACAGGCTGGAGAAGGAGGAGCAGACAGTTTAGGTAGGGTACAAAGATTGTCACAGTTGTTTTTTATGTCTGCCTGTATTTTACCACATCGAAGATGAACAGATGTCCATATGGTCGGGATTAATGAATCAGAGCCATAGATTATGGAGGGTCCTCTTTTGGAGCAGTGGATGTAGCGTGTGTGCTGAGCAATTCCCAGTGACCGGCACAAATCATAAGCAACAGAGTCCATTCGAGAATGACAGTTCAGACGCATAAGTTCAGGTCGAGAGTATGTCAGCTGCATTGCCAGGCAGCAGAGTAGTGCAAGACGCAGCACGACTCTCGGATGTAAACAAACCACGGAGCAACCCGAAGTGACTGAGACTGAAAAAAAACATGTCTAAGCCACACAACACCATGCTAAAGCACGTTAGCCAACCCAAAACTCACTACACGAGCAGCTAAAGACTGGGGGATGTGCAAGTGGGTCAGCCGCCCTTAGCACAACCCAAAAACCAGCAACGGCAATGAAGCAAAAAAGAAGAAACTCACCAGCCACAGTGCTGTCACAGTGCAAGAGGAGAGGGAGAGGGCTCGCGCGAGTAGGAAAGCAGGAGAGTTCTAGGCACAGCCTCAATAGAAAGATTTGAGACAGTGGCAAAAACAAGAATTGAAAGAAAAGAACAAAAAAAAAGGGGAGATCCAGTGAGAAGCGACAGCCAGAATGCACGCAGCATACTCTCAACCGGAAGAAGCACACATACACACACACACTAGAGGAAAATACTAGAATTGACCAGTTAATCTTATTGTCAATGTGTACACCAAAGTATATGTGATTATGAGCATTCTCCACATCCACGTCCCTAATGGACAGGGGAGAGAGACCGTGATCTTCTCAGGTGCATCACCCGTTCTTTATTTTTGTGGAGTCTGACTGTTGCCGAGTCATCTGAGAATTTCTAGATTTGGACCCCCGTGTTGTACGTGAAGTTAAATTTATACACAGTGAAGAAGAAAGGCGGCAGAAGTGTTTCCTGTACTACAGAGCTCTGTGTCAGACACACAGTCCTGAAACCACATCTACTGTGGCCTTTCAGTCAGATACAAGGAAAATCCACTAAGGAAGCATGAACCTGCATAGCAGACAGCTTTCTCTCCAGCTGGGATGGATGAATGGTGTCTGTTACATTAGCATACAGCAAATCCAGTGTCTCATTCTCTCTGGAGGTACAGTCCACAAACTCAGTGAAGGTGCTATGTGTCTTGTTCAGAGAGACATTGTTAAAATCTCCAGAGATGAGGATGAAAGCATCTGGTGGTCTGGTTTGGAGTGAATGACGTCACACACATAATTCATTTAAGTCTCTGTTTTGACATGTTTGGTCCTATGTCTGAAAAGTGAGCCTGTTGAGAAGTTTGGCTGATTTTATGTACTATAGATTTGTGTGTTCCATCCAAATATGAAAAGTATGACACACTACTTGTAGTGGCCGCTAGGGGTGATGAACTCTGTCTTCCACTCATCCCCCTCATGAAAATGCACTAGGTTATAGGCATGCCAGAGATCCTGTTTGATGAATACTGCTGCCTTTTGGAGTCTTTCAAAGGCCATACTCACTAGGGGAAAATGATACTGATTCCTCAAAGGCTGCAAAAATGCCTGTTGCAAGCTTGACTTTGTTGATGGCTTGTTCTGACGTTGATCAGACGTCTTAGCTAAATTTCAGGTAAGTTGCTGAAACTGAATAAAAGTACTGTTTTTGGAACAAAGGTGATTTTTTTTGTCATGCAACTAAACGATGATGGCTACCTCCCTTAAGTACGTCTGATTCAGACTAAGAAGAGCGAGAATATGGGGGTTGTCCAGCTTTAAAACTTTTACAATAGACCCTTCCCCTAGGTTCTGACTCCACCCAATCTAGGAAAATTTGCCTTTCATATGTAAAAAAAAATCTGTCCTGTTTAATTCACTTTTCTTTAGCAATTAAATAAGCAGGCATTTAAATTGAAATACCCTTCTCTTTCTTTAATTAAACAAAACAATGCACTCTTTGCACTATAAATTCCATTTTAATGTGTCTACATGCCAAAGTAACTATCACAGTGCTTCCAGTAACAAAGACTGCATAGTGTTTGCTTTATATAATGATGGATGTCATGGTAGCACATAGAAAGCTACATTTCCACACAGCATTAGATATAGCATAGCAAGTGCTTCTAAAATGGCAAAATATTCTTTACTTTTAAGTTTATGAACATTTGCATTAACTACATACAATAACATTTTATTTAAAATAATTTAGGACCATTTGTTTTGGTCTGTTTATCACAAAAGTGTCAAACAATATAATTGGCTGACTGCTTCATTCAAAAAATGTGGTTTGATTTTGCATGGGCGACAATATGTATCATAACATTATGCAAAATACTGTTCCATGAGAGTGGACATTATTGTTTATTAGTGTGTCTAATTGGCAGGGAACTGATGGATATCCTGCGGAAAAAGGGGAGAAAGGCATTGTTGGATTCCCAGGACAGAGAGTGAGTCTGGACTTTTATTATCCACACCAGTTAACAGTCTATACATCAAAACATCACAAGGCCATCAGGAAGCTAGCACTGGGTTATGCAAAGAATATATTCTGGCACCACTGGTTTATCATTTAAAATGTTTCAATAACTGTAGCATGTGAACAGTGTAGCATTTGTTTCTATATTTACATATTGTCTGATTTTACTCATTACATTCTAACTTGTTCAAAGGGTTCTTCTGGCCATCCTGGACCCATCGGCTACCAAGGACTTCAGGTACAGTGCAGCATCTGTCTGTTCATTTGTGTGTGTGTGTATCTGTGCAAGAACTTATAATGAGTTCCCATTCTATTTGTGTTAACAGGGCGAACATGGTAGCCCTGGCCTCCCTGGTCTAATTGGCAAACAAGGACTAAAGGTTGTTTTTTCCCTCTTTTCCTTAACTTTATCTCAGTTTAGATCCTGTTGTTAAATCACTATGGTGTATGTATGTGATATCATTAATAGTGTGTTTGTGAATGTGTAACAGGGATTCCCAGGCAATCCTGGTTCTCAAGGCTTAACAACATATCATTACTCTAATATTACAGGTAGGATAAATATTAACTCATAGAATTTGACAGTTACTATTGATTTGCTATGCAATTTAAACACAGTTATGTCATTAATTGCATAATGAGTTGTACAGTGAATTAAACATACATTGCAAAGCACTTAAGATTATGTATTCTACATTTTTCTTGCATTTTTTCTCCTGACATCCACTTCTGGATTTTATGTGGTTATATTTACCAAAACAAGTGTTTTGTTTTTAGCCTGAGAATGCACATGTAAGGATTGTATGTGCTTAAATTAATATGTAAGATTTGTGGGTTCCAAAAGTCTGAGACTGAGGGAGAGTCTGAGACTATTGAAAATGCATTTTTTATTACAAATTATCAGCATAACAATTTGGGTTAAAAGAAGGTTTAATGTGAGTAATAGTGAGCAATAGTTTTAATATGAGTAGTTTTGTCACGTTTCCCCTTCACTCCCAAATGAGGGCAGGCACGTAGGCAGGCTTCCATGCTTTTAATTCTTTTATTTTCAACAATACCAAACAAAAACAAGAGTTCAAGACAAAACAAAATCACAAGAACCAAGAAAGGACGGCCTCTAGTGGCCGTTGACCAGGCATGACAAGTTTCATAATAATTTCAAATAATATGCTTTAGTGGTTAACGAATTGCTATGATTGTTGATTGTTGATATCTATGATTTCTACAGGTTAATGAATTTCACAATAAGAGAGTGAGTGTGCTTGGTGGGATTGACTATCTGACTTCTTTTGACCATTTTACATATTTCCAAATAGTAGTGAGACAGGGCCAAAGTTGACTGTAAAATATAGTACTACAGTTCATGACTTCACATGGTAACAGACATTTTAGCAGGTATTTTTTAAAATCTTAGTTTAACTTAAATACTTGGAATGAAACCAAAATTGTAAATGAATATTTTACATCAATTCAAACCTCATGAGGACCTAGAAAACAAATCGATGTCTGCCCTGTGCCACATTTTACAGTGTGTAGTGTAACAGACCTGCATCTTGAAAGAAAGAGTAGGGACATGTAGTTTTGTAATTAGGTACATTTCAATACATGATTCTGCTCTGCCAGGTGATACAGTAGTGTGTGTTTTTTGTGGTGCTGAATACATTAGGATTTGATGGAGATCCAGGACCATTTGGTTTCAGTGGCCCCAAAGGAGACATGGGAGAAATGGGCCTACCTGGCCCTCCTGGACCCCAAGGAATTTATATAGCAGGTTTATATGCTTTAGTTACTCAAATATTAATGTACTTGTACAGTGCATACAGTGTGTGCATATACATGTGTACAGTTGTAAAATCCCTTTGTCTCTCTCTCTCTCTCTCTCTCTCTCTCTCTCTCGCTCTCTCTCTCTCTTCCTTCCTCACCACAGGCTCCTTGGGGGACCCAGGATTAATGGGTTTTCAAGGGCCCAAAGGTAGTAAAGGAGAACCTGGCCAGAGAGTTGGAAGCATCATGACCCCTGGGGAACCTGGGAAAGCGGGTCGTGCAGGGTTAAAAGGGTTTCAAGGGAAACCTGGCAACCCTGGTGAGTGGGCAGCGACTCAGATTCTGAAGCATAAATAATTAACATAGTTTATAAATATAAATATAAACATAAATATAAATATAATCAAAAATAAATATACAATTACCTGTCCTGTTAAAATCATTTTGTCGGGTCATTAGGTCACTGAATCTACAATTGCGCCACAAACATTTTCTCACTGTTGTCATTCAAGGACCCCACAGTTATTAGTTAAAGTAATTTATTTCATTAGTGGCATATACTGTACATCCTTTTCTTCCAGTGTGAGGAATGCTTTGTGAAGATTTTACAAGGGTTGTGTAAAAGGGCAGTGTGTGTGTAATTGTGTTTGTGTGTGTGTGTGTGCATGTATGTCTATGTATGTGTGTGTGATGTAGGCTACAGAGGCATACCTGGCCAACAGGGAGGTAATGGAGAGAAAGGAGAGAGAGGCTCACCTGGACTATCGGGTGTAAAAGGAAAAAAAGGTGAGAATCCCCACAGTTAATGCAACCACATTCACAGGCAAAACAACTGTACATACTGTTTCATTGAAGGTCATGGTTTAAACATATATTCCAGCGTTTTTTTTCTACCTTTGCATCTGCATTACACAGGTAATTACAACAATAATTGGGTGGGTGTCACTGGGTGGTGACGCATGTCATCCAACAGGTGGCAACAGCACCAGAAATGCACAATGCAAACATTCCATCAAAGATGGGGTGGAGTCTTCTCCTGGAGGATATAAAAGCAAATAACCAACCCCCACCTCTGTTTCTCCTTCATCTGCCTCCAAAGTGAATGCGCCCAAGGGAGGTCAAAGGAACTCATTAATAGGCCTTAATTTTCAATACCTTAGCTAAAGTTTAGCTTAGACATCACAGCAAGCCAACAACAAAGTCAAGCTTGCAGCAGGCATTTCTGAGGCCTTTGTGAAAGTGAAGTGATCAAGTCCTTCGTTTGAAACTCCAGAAAACTTATACCTATAAGTTAGCAAGAGCAGACGAAACCTACCTTCCGAATTTTCCCTACAAACTTTCACAGAAACTTTGTGAAGACGACAGACTGAACTTTAAAAAAAAAAATCTATTCTATTTAAAAATATCTAATTATGTGAGGTTGAACTGTTTAGGCATAGAATACAAATGCTGTTAAACTTTATAGATGTGTTCATGTTTTAAACCGTGGCTAAAGAATCTAAAACTCAAATTTATGGGCACAGTAATAGGCGATTTCATCACAGTAAGTTTCAGCACTCCTCAAAATCACAAAACATTTTTATGAAGCTAAACACTATTAGTTTTAATGGGGACATATTATGCAAAACTTATAATAGGTCTATGGGCTATACAAAACATGTTCCTGAAGTTCTTTGCACAAAAATCATTCTCATATAAAGAGATCTCACCCGCTTTATTCTTGACAGTTTCAGTCCCTTTCAAAATGAGCTTTTTAAGGGCTCTGTCTCTTTTATGCAAATAAGCTGTTGCTGGCCACGCCCCACCCATACCATGCTAATGCTGTGCGGTGCTATCTAGCCCTATATGTTCGACCCTGAGTTGGACCCAGAGCAAGATGAACACAACACTTCATGAGTGACTTGCCCTTGCCTGTAGCCGTAGCGCTCGGTGTCTTATGCGTGCTCGTAAAACCAGCAGACAAAAATGGCGGATCTTCAACTAA
>JBBIGA010001211.1:0-15939 GCA_037576975.1 Alestes dentex | reverse complement strand
CACACACACACACACACACACACACACACACACACACACACACACACACACACACACACACACACACACAGAGAGAGACAGAGAGACAGAGACAGAGAGAGACAGAGACAGAGAGAGACAGAGAGAGAGATACAGAGACAGAGATACAGAGAGAGAGAGAGAGATACACTCCCCAGTGCACACACAAAAACAGATACACACATCACTCTGCACAAGTCTGAATTGAATTTCCTAAACATGGAAGTCTAATGAAACGACATGTCTGCAGCACTGCCCCCTTTCTTGTACTTCCTGCAGGCAAATCAGTCACAGTGGACTACCACAGGTCAGCCCGAGGTCATAGACTGCTGTCCTCCTGAGCCAAATCCTCAGCGCAGTCTGAATTCTGGAGCATCACACTGAGCACCACTCACAACTGTAAGCTCAGCACTGCAAGTCACTTTTCCTCGAGGCTCCAGACAAATGGGAACTTGCTATTGCGTGGGCTGCAGATGGGGGGGGGGGGGGAGAGGAGGAGTACGTCTTTCATGCCAGTGAGAGTAAGCCATAATTTGCTCGTGCGAAAGCCTCCCACCTACTGCAGCCGGTCCCGGAGGACAGTCAGCAACCTCAATCTGTCAAAAAGTCTGCTTCACTTGTCTCAGTCTTACGTAAGCACATCTAGCTTTTATTCCTTCTGTCTTTTTGACTCCTCCTACTATCTCTCTCTTGCCCTCTCTTACTCACTGCCTTCGTCTCCCCCACATGTATTGCTCATGACTGTTGAGTCTGTGTCTCTCCTTGAGGCATCCTCGCTTTTGAACTTTTGTACCTGCTACACTGGAATGTCAAAAAAATACAAAAAAAAAAAAAAAAAAAATCAATGCAGTGCAAACACGGCAGTGTCGCGTCGTCTGAGCTCCCTTCATTTGCTGCAGTTCACATCAACTTTTATTCTAGTCCTCTCTTTAGAGCTCTGTTCTGGCCATGACAAACCTGACCTGTCACGGCCAGAACAGACTTAACCACAGCAGGGCCCCAGAGCGACAACACTGATTCAAAGGTTGCAGTCAATGGTTTCCTGCCCTTTATTCTGATTAAATGAATATTGCTGGAATACTGTTAAGTTCTTGGTTTCCTTCTTTTTCAGTAATGTAGCGAGGCAAAATCAGAGCCGTGCAACGTGTGTGTGTGTGTGCATATGTGGTGTTTGCTGAAGCATTTAAAGTCAAGGTCAAGCTCCAACCTGACCCTGTGCTTGACAGAGATATAGAGACAGAGAGATAGAGACAGAGCAAGAGCGAGAGAGAGCGAGAGAGAGCGAGAGAGAGCGAGAGAGCGCGAGAGAGCGAGAGAGAGAGCGAGAGAGAGAGCGAGAGAGAGAGCGAGAGAGAGAGCGAGAGAGCGAGAGAGAGAGCGAGAGAGAGAGAGCGAGAGAGAGCGAGAGCCTGAGTCACAACTGCCCTTTCTAAACACAGTCATTACAGCATCAGTACACTACTCACTGAACTCTCATGAACACACAGCAATTGGCAGATAATAAAAACGGTTCACATTGGCAGATGGAAAAAGGAACTTTGAATCCTAATTCTGTTTGCGTTGAGAACATAAAAGGAGGCGAATCCAATCATTTTCATCATATGTTAGACAAACTGAGCGTACATACTAGGAGTGTGCATTCTACTCCATTTTACGAGTTAAAAAAATGGATACTGAGCATGGAAAAGAGGAGGACAAACTGGCTAATGTATTACACTAACATCGTTTTTGCTCATAAAGGAATGGAAATGGAAATATTTTAATCATTGTGTGTTAAACGGATAGGATTTCGTATAAGATGAGGGGGGAGGTTACAGAGGTTGGCTGCACCTCTGCAATTTTACATACTGAAGTATCGCCACGTTATACACTAGGGCTTTTCTATCTTGTATGTATGAGTTTGGCAAGGTAACAGTGAGAATCAAACCTTGGGTTGGTATCTGTTCAAGGTTGCTCGACCAATTTTTTTTGACAAAACCGCCCGTCCTCCACCCACCTCCTGTGGCTTGTATTGACATCCAGCTACAATATTTCAGACTTCTTTAACAATAATCCTTAGCAACATGTTCATCAATGAGCAGGAGCAAATGATAAAATACTCAGTATCTGTTTACTCTTCAGAAATGTCCTTGTACTGAATTCTTGGTCTGGATACTTTCCCCTTTATTTTCCATGCGTAACGAATACTTGAATAGTTGCTTCAACACATAAAAATTTGGCACCTGGAATGGTAAATGGAACATTTAATTAACCATACATTTCAGCATACTGTAGAAAGCTAGAAACTGCAGCTACAAGGCACTTTTCATAGTAGCCAGATTGATTGAATAAGAGAAAACTAATCTCAGAGATTACACTGTCACTCCCCAGCAGTGGGCTGTACTGCAAGTGTTCATTTAAATAAGGAGCCAAAGTTGGTGTGTTTAATAGTAACAGATTTTTTTCTTAAAATGTTTTCAGGCACTCTGGGCATTCATGTTGGTTTATAAGCAAATTGTAAGTGAGCAGAAATGACACAGTAACAAGATTTTAAAAAATCCTCAAGTGGGGATTGCTAACTAGAAATAAATGAATGCTGGTCATTTTCACAGCATTTTGCCTGCAGCAGACCTCCATTTCAAATGATGCTTGATGCACAGGCTGGCTTATTGCTTAAATTATTCTCTGCACTCAAAGCAGCTTGGCATGGCAATTCAACAGCAAACAAACTGAGGCCTGAAAACTCAACTGTGACTGTTCACAGTAGTGGTTGCTAGGTTACATTAGAAAAGGCTCGGTAGAGAAAACTGGCGGGGGATGTCGTTCATGATGCTTATTGATCTGAATGAAAGAGCCGAAGCACTTGGGAAGATTGTTTAATGATACACTCTTGAGGGGTTAGTCATTACTTGTGGTCAGTGACTGCAACACCGTTAAAATAGATAAAAACACCTCATCAACACACATAGCACATAGCAAATCATTTATATAACTGTCCTGGACAAACTCATCATCATTATCAGCATGCTCTCCCCATCACTCTCATTCTCTCCCACCGATAAAACTATTTCTCCCACGTACGCTTGCGTCATTCCTCCCGACTCACGTTTCCATTTATTTCCATCTTATTTTTAATAAACTTCATAACCTCAACACTCATTTTTCTAATTCCAGTTCTCCCTTTCTCCCTATAGCCACCACAAGGTGAATGGTTAATGCCTATTCATTTGCTGTACGGCATAAAAAGCTGATGTCACTACAACGGAAAGAAGCGGTATTGTAAGCATCGCAAGACATCATCATAACACAACAACAGCTGCTGAAACAGGAAATTGTCTGGGTGGACATCAGTTATGGGACAGGGACAGAGGGCCAGAGATAGAAACACAGCGAGAGAGAGCGAGAAGCAGACTGCATCACCCTCTGACGAGAGCGCGGAGTGCGTCTGAGAATGACTAAGATTGGTTTTAAACTAACTCATGAGATTTGCCGGGGAGAGGCAGGATTACTGAATTAATACTCTCTGCTCTTCCACATCAGTAACTGAGTCATATATGGCCTAAAGCAAACACGCCATAAAGGGAATAAAATGCAGTACACGACAAGGCAGAATCACTGGACAAACTGGAAAAAGCATTGTACATGCATACAAAAACTATTACATTAAATTGCCTTTTATTGCTGTGTGAAATTGAGAATTAACCTACACTCTAATTAGTCAATAACTTGGTCGTTTTTGTAAGATATTTATGTATTTCACTGACTGCATGCCTGGTGGGCCTGTGTGGGCACGGGAGGGTATACTCACCGCTGAGTGCCCTTGGCAGCACCGGGTCTTTGGTTGAGCCGGTGGCTGCAGCAGTCCACCATGCGCTTGAGGATGTAGAGGCATTCTCTGAAGGTTGAGAAGAACGGATAGTGGCTCAGCACACACAGCGACGTTAAAGTGCTGTTCCGATTCCGTGCTGCCACCCTGTTGCGTTTGGGCCGAGGTGACTTCCCACCAGCTGTTTCAGCCGGGGGTGCCACTCCATCAGTGGCTGGGGGTGCTGTGGAGTCACCCGAGAGAGACAGTGTGGAAGGATCTGACTTCTCTGTGGCTTCCACTGCAGGGTCTGTCGGCGGGGGCTTGTCTGTTAAAAGAGGACAGTGGTCAGAAATGCAACAGCCGCAGAGTTACCGTAACCTGATGAACTACCCTGTAAATACATGTTTAGGTTGTAAAAATGTTTGTGTGACATTTTTAAATGTGTCACAACAAACTGGAGAAAGCTTTGCAATATCATTAAATAAACACCAGTGTAATAGTTTATCACCACTGACATTCATTTGATGTTACAGTCAAGCTTTGCATTCCAGGCATTTAAAAGGTCTGAAAAGCTTGCACTACTGGATGCACAGCATAAAAGCAAACTAAGTGCTGTGTGTTTGATGTTTCCAAATGGTGTGACAGCAAACCAAGCCTTACAAACACACCACTCAACCTATACCATATCTAAACATTCCATCACTGGGACACTCATTAAATCATTACAACAGGACAACCACAGCTTTTGGACATCCATAGAAACTTTCGGAAAGGGGCTTAAAAAGGTGATGAGTCCTGACCTTTGCCCTCCGCCCGTGGGCGATGGTGGCCCCTCTGAAAGGATCGGTAGAAGTTGACGCATATGCCATAGCGTGTGACACCTGAGTCTTTATCAGTGAGTGTGAAAACAAAAGAGGAGTCGTCACGGAGGCTGACGCGGCGCTGCCGGATACTCAGGCAGCCCTCAGGCTGGCAGAAGAACACCACGTCAGGTGGCAGAGGGAAGTCTGTGTGATCCTCAAGAGGGTAGCGCCTCAACAACTGCGGTGTCTGAGCGACACTGTCGCTACTGGGCTGCCTGGTGGGACAGGACAGACAGGAGAGTGAAGGATGAATAGCGAGAAGTACAGACCCCAAAACAGTGCAACAAACAAGGTCTCCTTTATTACAATTTACTAAAAAGGGCTGGATTAGACTACCAGAACTAATTACAGCAACAACTGCATTCACAAACATTTCTGTTCATTTTCCCAACATGCCAGCCATTCTTTAACCTAGTGACCTTGCCAAGTCTCCTGCCAGAAATACATAGAACAGAGGTCTGATAACACATAGAACAAACACATTAACCTCACTGATATGTTCCTAAGTTCACACACACCACACCTTTCAAAGGAACCTTCAAGTCCTTAACACTTGCTTTCAAGGCTAAGATTGGACTTGCACCCCCCATACATATCAGCATTGATCAAGCAGCGTGTCACTTCTCGTCCTCTCAGGGCTTCAAACACGGCTTGTCTCAAGCCTCCGCTGCTCAAAAGAAGAGGAAGACCTGCGTCAAGACTCCCCCTTTCCGATCAGACCTGCGGAGTCCCTCTCTGTCTTCAAGCGTTGCCTGAAGACCCACCTCTTCAAGGAGCTCCTTGGTGACTAACTATGCCCCTCATTTCTGCTTATTTATTTCTTTTTCTCCATCGCCCCCCCCATCGTCACTTCGGACTTTTCTTTGACAGGTGCTGTTTGGGTGTACTTAGCCTGCCGTAACTTGGTTGAATAGCGGACGTTGATTTAAGTTTAGCTTTACAGGTTTACGGAACAGATGTGGACTAGTTGAGCACTGATGTACGTCGCTCTGGATAAGAGCATCAGCTAAATGCCATGAATGTAAATGTAAATGATAGTAGGGCCTCCATGGAGATCAATGGAGTATTTTGATCTAGCATACACCTCACGTAAATATCTTACATTCCCACTGATTCCCACTTAATGACTAATAACACACAAGTCTGTGCTCTAGAACCTGCACTCAGCAGACACCATGAACAAATAATGTGCAAAAAACAAACAAATCTACATTGCTTACCTGGCTCCAACTACCACAAGGTAGTCCAGGAGGCGGGGACACATTTTCTTTTTCTCCATCTCTAAATAAGCAGGATTTCTAAGTCATGGCAATAATGGCAGTGATAACCCCTTTTAACAGACGCTGTCCAATCAGGATGCAGTAGAGCTAGGAGCAGGCAGACTTATCCAAGCAGTAGCCAACCATAATGCTGCAAGCCATGTGGGAATAGATCCTCCTAAAAGTAGAAAACAGAAATGGGAAACATTATGGAAGTGTCTGATTACTGCAGCAGAACCAGGACTCCTATCACTGTATCACTGCAAGACCAGTACTGGAAAGAAACAACAGAACAGATCCAAACTTCTCTGTATTTGCATTTTTCCAAATGGCAAGGTTGTAAAACAAAAAAAAAAAATGCAAGAGAAGACGGATACCAACACGAGTAATCAAGCTTAATTTGCTGGACTACAGTCAGTTGAACTGGCTTTGGCCACGCAAGTCTCTATGATGCATATATCATTGCTACCAGAGAAAGCTTTACATTTCCTTTTTATTATTATTATTCTTATTTTACATGATTTGCAAACAGCTGCCCTTTATATTGTGTCAAACTTTCACGATCAACGGACAAAGAGGAATGGACCAAGAAAATCTCATTACATTAAGATACATGGAAAAATAAGCACTTTTTTTACGTTTCTCAAGCAGTGTTACAATGTAAGTGGTAAATGTTAAGCGGATGCTAAAGGACGCTGATGAAAACTTGTAAACTTCTGTGGATGCTTTTGCCCTCCTTAGGGGGCGATATTCCAACATACCAGACTGTCAGAATAAACTGTTCACTCTTTCTGGACCTAGCTAACATCAGCTAGAGGAGTTAAGCAAGTATTTGGGCTCACGTTAAGGTGCGCATGTTTAAAAGTAGAGTAATACATAACATACTTAACTTCTGAAGCTCTGTTAAAACAAAACTGGCATTACACAGAATTGTCACCAGAATTGCTTCTCCATTTTTCACTAACAATCACAAAATTAGAGATTTCAGTATCTGAACACTGGAACCCTGAACAGTTAATTGGTTCGTCACATCACTAAAAAGTTGGTCTAGGTTGAGAGACTGTTTTGGGAAAAGTATCTAGCATTTGTTAACAATGTTACATTTATAGCTCAAATTCAACAACTAAGGAAGCAAAACTTCCACATTAAACATGTCTTGTCTGATCCTGTAAAAGGTGGTAGGGCATGAGGTGTACTTAATGCTGAGGTTTCACCAAAGGATATCAGTGCTTCAGGTTTAAAGTTTAAAACAGATATACTTGAAGAATTGGTAGTTATTGCTAATTTGCAAGAGATGACAATGCATATTTAAATATAAATATAACTTTCAGTTAAGAAACACACCCATTTAAAGGACATACCAATGTAAAGGCATATCACAGTGTTCATATGTAAAGCTGTGAGTTGTTTTCTTCAATACAGTAAATTTATTATATAAAAAAAATACTATAATAGATCTAAAAAAAAAATATCAAAAATAAACAGCAATTACTTGATTATTACTACAATGGATAGTGGGACAGTGACACACTGAATCAAAAGATTCACCTCCATTGTTTTAACACAAAATATATACATTCTGATGCATCCCTAGCAGTGTTGAGGAGATGAGCAATTCACTCCAATTCCCCCTAATGTGTCTTGACAGTAGGGCCTCGCAGCAAATGTAACCATAAAGCATGTAGGTTTGCCATGTGTGTTCATGATGCATCAGCACACGTCTGCACACAAACCAAACCAAGCAGTCACTCAAACAAACAACACTTGATTCTTTAGTTGGAGTCTGCAATTCAATCTTTCACAATATTCCAGGACCTTTTGTCAGATTCAATTTTAATCTCAACGTGAGATCGCACCATAGTAACAAGTATTCCTTTGTTGTCTGATTACCAATTTGTGGTTCCAGCTTTTTATCAGGGTCAAAGATCAGAAGAATAACAAAACGACATAAATGAATGCCAAGCACAGGCTGAATATAGCTTCAGTTTATTACATCAAGCATATGACCTACTTAATCTATAATACATATCAGTTACGTATAATGAAAAATATAGAAGATATAGTGTCTATGCTTGTATTTTTCAATGCCTCTCTCAGGTTCTGTGTTAAATTGGGTCAGCTTTTGTCTGCGGTCCTGAATGTACACTCCGTACTGCAGACAGCTTACAGCACACACAGACACACAAGGGTCTGAACAGTTGTCTGGCAAGCCGAGGACACAGGCTTTGTGCTAAATGGCCTCCCATTTCTTCCGATTTCTGAGGTGTAAAAGTTTGGGGACCGAAATTACTCAGTGTTGCATTTTTTTTTTTTGCTGCTCTTAACTTTGTACTGTCCACTTTCTGCCGTGACTAAGCAAATTTCCCACTTGTGGGACTAATAAAGGTTTATCTTATCTTATCTTATCTTATCTTAATTTCCTATTGAGTTAGGAAGAACCAGAGTATCTATCTTAAGCAGCACAGATGCTGAAAGAATGCACTGATTATTTCCTCTTAGCAACAGCATCCAGTAGCTTTATGTAACACAAGGGAAAAAAACAAGCTTTCTGGCTATTACGAATTCAGAGATTATGCAAACTTACCCCAACAAATGTTTACACGATGTCTGTGGGTTTGTGGGGTCGTTGAGAAGATGTGCCTGTGTCTGTGTGTGTGAAGGTAGAATTCAAACGTGATCATTCAAATGGGGTAAAAATGAAAACCAGCATTAGGGACATTAATAATAAATGAATAGGAATAATAAATCTTTATGGGAGGCAGGTAGTCCATATATTCTTCTGATAAAGAGTTTATAAATATACTGACCAGGATGCTTTTAGAGCTCATTTAAATGCAAACAGGAAAAAATAGCCTACTTGTCTACCTTAAATTAAATAAAAACATCCGGACACGCCTACTGTGCACACCAGCAAAATGTGACTGCAATAAAATTGATTTTTCCCCCCATACCTGTTGATCTGGAAGCCACAAATTCTGATTCAACATCTGACACTCAATTGCATTTACCAACACAATTAAGGTGAATAACTGGACTGAATAAATGTGAATAACAGACTTCTAGTAATTGTTAGCAACACTGGCCATGCAGCTCCAGTTTATAACTAAATAAGGAAAATCTGAACACCAAGCACAAATCAGACTTTTTGCTGAGGTGCTGGTTAAAGGTGGATGATATGGTAAGATCATCATAATATCTCAACACCAGTATTTCCCAAAGAATTAGATTCTATTTGTGGTGGCAGCTGACGTTGAAGTTGATTGACACTGTTGAGCAGCTGATAGCAATCGTCGATATTGACTAACCACTATTTACAACTTGATAATGTACTACTGACATCTGCCTCCTGGCATTTGTCAAAGGTTATCAACAACAATTTTGTTGAATCTGGGTTTGGGTTGGGGGACAAAAAGGCATATGTCGTGTGAGGTCATGAGACACAGCATCTGTGCACAATATACTATTGTGGGGGTCAGTGTTGATGATGTTGCAATTGAATACATTATATTGACCAGCTCTGACCCACTTATTCATTTTAAAGTTATAAGGAGTGTTTCAGCTGCTCAGACTGTTTTTTTTTTTTTTAATACATGGCAGCCAGTTAGCACAGCAGTCAGAGTAAATAAAACAGCCCACATGGGCTGAAAGATTGGACTATGGTCAACTAAAAATGACTGTTTATGGTACACAAAATCTGCGCAAACGTCAGAAATGAACTTCAGGAAAAAAATGTAAATACAAGTACCAAAAAAAATAAAATAAATAAATACAAGTAAATTTAAATACAAACACACTTTGATTTGAATTCATTAAATAAGTTGGAATAGGTCCTCCAGGAATAGATTCACGGTGATCATGGTACAAATAAGAGATGGTAGATCAGTCACAGTACTTTTAGAAACTTTAGGAACCCATGTTCCTAAAAGCTTGGCTCAGCAATACTGAGTGTGCTTCCCTAAGCACTAGAGGGACACCGATCTTGCCAGAACGTGTCAAAAACAATAATACCTCACCAAGTGGTGGGTGACATTTTAATTCTAGAAGCACAACAGAAAGAAGAGCAGATCTGAATTAAACACAGCCATCGAATGACAGGTTCAGTAAGCAAGTCTTCCTCAGGCCCTGTCCAGCAGAACGCATAAATTCTGCTCTCCGGCTGCCATATGCGCTGTCGGAGGCTTTGACTCAGTGATTAGTAGGCGAACTCTTCTGCTGTCATGGCACTTTCGCCTCTCCACCTGCCACCCCAAACATATCACAGCGGAAGAAGAGGAGGACGAAGAGGAGAAGAGAAGAGATAGAGTACAGCTCCCTGTTTGTGAGTAACGCATCAATAATAACACCCCCGTTTCTACTTCCAGCATTTCATTTTCCTGACACCAGGATCTCCATACTGTTGACTCACTCTGCACTTCGGAAAGGAGGTTATGGAAAGCTAGAAAAAGGAAAAAAAAAACAAAAACCTCTGCAAGCGCTAAAAGATATATTTAAAACTGCTTTAAAAATATAACACTGTACATCCATAGTGGTTTCTGCAGCCATTTCACTTTGGGGTGCTTTAGGTGGGAGAATATAGCCCACATTTCTAATTTCTTCAAGGCTCATGCTGTGTTACACATTGAGTCACGCAAAATGACACTGCAACTATGGAGGCTTGACAACAACTGAGTTAAACGAAAACAGTAGTTTTCTTGCTTCTGGACCAAGAGGTCATGAGTTCAGCATGCAGCCAGTGAGATCCTGAGCAAGAACCTTGACCCCAAGTTGCTCCAGGGAGACTGTCCCCAGTAGGGAATGGAAGTTGCTTTGAATAAATGCGTCTGCTAAATGCCGTAAATGTAAATGTAAACTGGAAAACGGTTGGATCAGTTTTATGGACACTAGTGTGTGTCAGTTAACTGTCTCTGCTCTGACCAAAGGTGAATTTCACAGAACTGTGATGCAAATAAAATGACAGAAATACAGCAATTTGATATCCGTAGTGCCAGAACCTACATTTGTGAGTTTTTAGATGCAATGTTGATGATGGTAAAGATGCAATGTTGATGATTTTAGAGGTTTATGATGCTTTCTTTGTATATTATTTTGCCCTACAATGCTCCACATGCACCTTTCAGCTGTGAAAGGATTTAAGAAAATCAACTTTAGGACAAAACCGTATTTTAAAACAATACCTCATGTAATAGCTTTCGGTCATTTTGCTTTCAGAGGCATCTAGGGTGCCTAGGTTTCCACCCCCACCACTGTGAGCAGTTCTGAGTCTCAAAGTTTCTCACCATATTTCATGACAAACCACTCTAAATACCATTTTCACATCTTATCAATATAACTGACATTTTAAAAATGAGGTGCAATCCTCACTGTTATGTGCTAAACAATGTACAGTATTTTGGCAATTAGGTGGCTTTACAAATGAAGTGTCATACAGTAAAACAATAAAATATGCTTAAACATCACTATTCATAAACAATGCAGCAAAAATGTTTATCTTACAAACCACCAAATAAATTAATTTCTTCCCCGAGCTGTTTCTTTATGAGAGAACAAAACTAACCATGGGACAAATAATGTGTTGTTTATAGCACTGATACACTGGACTTTGAGTGCACTCCTGTTTGACTCAATGGCTTGCTTAATTGCGAAGCGTGGAACGAGTTCACTATTACATTGCCTACCAGGACAGATACGCCCAGCAGAAAAAAAGATGACAATGAATAGCTTTTGGCCAAAATGATGATGATTATTATTATCATCATCATCATCGTCATCATTATTAGCATAATCATCATAATTATTATAATAGTTAACATAATAATAATAATAATAATAATTATTATTATTATTATTGTTGTTATCATCGCCTTCACCACCATAGACATTACTATTATTATCATTATTATCATTGTTGTTGTTGTTAACCACAATATCCGTGAGCACACGTTCATGCTTCCAGGAACATCACTCAGAGATATTACTACTAATGAAGTCAAAAGACCTAATCCATGCGTTCACATGATTAAGTAAGGGAGAAGAAGGAAGAATGCATTATGTATAGTGCAGGTTTATCCTTTCATCTTCCAAACAGAAAGACCTAGACCACTCCATCCTTTTACTCTGGGTGGGAGCTCCTATGGAGAGCAGGCAATTTCAAAAAGCAGTAGGCTTTTTATTCTTCAAGCCACTTCCTCACAGCACTGACCAACACACCTTTTAAAAAATCCAGAGCCTTGCCTCTCAGTGTCCTTAGTGCACTGCCGAAGAACAGAACACATACCTAACGTTTATTATTAATGCATCATTGTAAAGAGTGGATACGGTTCAAATACTGTGGTTCATATCTAAATTAGTGATGAAGTCATGCATAAAGAAAAAACAAAAAAACAACACACTATTAGTGGCATCTTCACTTTGACCCGGTATTTGTGATTAGTATAGTGAAGTTGTGTTAGTTTAAAATGAGAAAATTACTTTAAAATGAGCTTCAACTGTGCTCACTATTGTGTTCACTTCAGAGTTAGGGTGTGTCTAAAAACAGGAGCAGCAGTAGTAGAAGTAGTAGTATTAATAGTAATTAGGGGTGAGTCACATGGCAATATTTGTTACTGTAATAAACTACATCGCAATATTGTTGATATTACCATTAAGGAACACCCCCCAATATCAAGTTTCAAACTTTCTCTGAAAGTTTTAGTTCAGTTTAACTGGATTTACTCAATTCTACCTCACAAAACATTACAATTATTATACTCATAGTTTGGGAAGTATGATTTCTATTTAAATGTGTGACAACTGGTTCTGTAAGTAGGACATCTGCTAATGCTTATGGAAATTCTTAGAGGTGTTACTGGAAGTATCAACAGATATACATCTGCCCATCACTTCATAAAGGAGCCAACATACCAAATTTCATATATTTGGTTATTTTACTTTGATATGAATGCTTTAAAGGGTATTGTAACAACATTACCCATAGACATGCACACATTTTAAGTTATTCTATCTTTACAGCTCTCTATAGGTAATTCTCAGTTCACACAATCCATAGCAAATAAGACCTCTGTTCCTCCACCCAGAAAGACAAACAACTTATCTGCCATTCACACCAGTAGTAGACAAACATTACAACAGAAGTTCTTGGGATAACAGAGCTTGTTAAATAAAAAGGAAAAGAAAATTCAAGTCAGTTTCAGCAGACTTCGACACAAGCCATAACAGATGCAGATGCATAAAATGCATAAAAGGCACTTTTCCATGAGGACTTGTGCTTGAGTAGATTTTATTTAAACACCAAAAAGGAGGTGTGTTCATCTACCCAGATAAACTATTCTCAATTAAAGCTAATTGTCACTCTAGCAACAAAAAGAATGTGTTTTTTGGGGTCAATTGAGGCAGCTGACACATTCTGGTAAAAATACATATTGAAACGGTCACATGTATTCCTCCATACTATCTGGAGCAGGGCATTTCAAGCTAAAATAGTATTTTAAATAGTATCACTGGGATTTGTCTGACTAATCTTCAAAGATCACTTGCTTGCCGACCCCTCCCACAAGCTGGCTGTCCGAAGTAGAGATAGGTCATGAGTTCTGAATAGTTATTAGACTATTTGTGTTTTTTTATGCGACTGTAGCCTTCAAATAAATATTTTAAAAACAAACTTTATTGCTTGTTTTTACTGGCACCCAGAAGTAAAGTATTGCACCTAAAAGCTGTAATCAATCACAAATGGAGTTGTTTGCTTGGCCTGTTTGCATATTCCACACTTCTACAAGGAGTGGGGGGCTATTAGGGAATGAGGCAAAGAGGGCCAAGAGAGAAAGATCTAGAGAAAGAGATGGACTACTGACAGTGTAAACTACAAAATGCACCTGTATGGTAAGTGGAACTGGTAAAAGAGACAATGAGTGCAGACACAAGGTGCATCTAAAGAAAAGCTGCACTGGTTTATATTACTCATTATACAAGGTGTTTATTTAACGAGTATCCAAATAATCATTCTCAAAAAAACACTTATGTTTAAACATATTTAACCACTTAAATATGTTGCCGATTTGCTTATTTAATTTTTCAATAAAAATATTACAGTTTGAGAGTTTTACACATGCATGAATATCTATTTACAAAGATGCCAAAAGAAATATTGTTATGCTGTTAGTTACTGTTCACGTAAGGAAACACGCTGAGCTTGAGTCTTTTTGTTGACCTAGGCATCGGTGATGATAAAGAAGTTTACAACATAAAGCTACTGAATCTTTGTTAAGGGATATATTTTCAGCGTCAGTTTGGCTGCTTTACTGAAGGAAGAACCACGTCTCTGTTCTATTGAAGAAGTAATGCTGCATGATTATCACCATCGTCTTGCGGGAATTTTTCCGCTCCACCTTAAATAGTGAAGCAGTTAGGACATAACACTGCACCATTTAAGGCATAACGAAAAGCATCTCTTTAAGGCACAAACAAAAATAAAAAGCCAGCTTCAGTTTTGTAAATGACATTATGGTCACTGATTGCCTCAGTAAGTTATTTCAATGTTTTATAGTAAAGTTGCACAGATTTAGCAATTAGCGAATTATCCGAATACTAAATATAGAAACAAAAACCAACATAAACAACAAGTATACAAATAATCAAATTAATACTCCATATTGGACCATCCTTGGTACAAATATAATCAAACCAAGTAACAAATGCCACAGGATCATTTTAGGCTTTGGTGAATTCGAGCATAGCAACTGTCCATTTGTTTGCACAACCTTCATGTAAAAAGCTTTCCAATCCCAACTCATGTGAAGATCCATGGTTACCGTGTCTGATCTAAAATAAACTTAAAATAACTGTGCTCTTATGGAAAAAATGCCCAGTGCCATGCCAGCCTCGGCTGGCCTGATACCAGCACAGTGATGCGCTTTAGCCCTGCTAGGGTCTGGAGAACGGGCACTGTTGTTCATTCCTTATTCAAATCGCCTGGAGACCCCAGTTTTAATATAATTTTCTGTAGACCCATTGTGCACCCAAATCACATTCCAAGAACCCAGAGGATGCACACAACACACACAATTCATCAAACAGTTTCTTTAGGGTGTGTGTATATAATTAATCCAAGGCTGTTTTCACTCCCCTAGCCTTTGAATCCTCTTCAGGCATTCTGAGCTGCTGCAGAATTAGCTCTACTTGAGGCTCTGGGCTCAAAGGTCAGCATGACAGGTTCCCAGCTCATTGCTAAGAGACTGTGTCGGAGTGAACATGATCTTAACAGTTCACAGGGCCTTCCAATTTCAGCCACTTCATTCAATCACAGGTTCTTTGGGGATGGTTTCACTGTGTTTGTCTTTCTAAAATCTCACATTCAAAAGAAAACCTTACATTCAGACCTCAATAAAATCACACATCTCTGCACAAGTCAAAACAGTTCCTATCTACCCACACTTTAGAATTACCTTGATTTTATCCAGGTTGCTTAGTTATTTGTGAAGCAAGAAGTGCCTGATATTTAACAAAGCACCAGCAGGTTATTCTGAAGCCTCTCTTCCACAACACTTAAGATTTTAACGAACAACTCCCCTTGAATTAACCTAAAAAAGATTTCAGTAAGTTGAAGGATTTTGAACATTCTTCACAGCTAATGTCATCTTTCCAAAAATTTCTATGAAAGTTTTGTTTCAAAGATTATTACTAGCTATAAGGATTTATTTTAAAGTGAAACACCATGGAAGTTTTTTTTTTTTCCCAACAATAAATGATAATGTTTCAATACTTTTTTTTTAAATAGTTGCTTATCTTGTATGTTAAATCTTTGAGTATGTAATGCTATGAAGAATCAAATTCAGTTTTATACTGCAAGTTGGGGATGCACAATGATATGACGGTATTGGCAGAAAATTGCTTTAAACAAATTATCATCATAAGGCTGTTTGGATTTGACCATTATCTGGTCATGTCTTGAATAGTGTGCATGTACAAGTATGCATTGTATTAAAGGGGACATATTATGTCCTTTTTAAACAAGTTATAA
>JBBIGA010001193.1:0-15939 GCA_037576975.1 Alestes dentex | reverse complement strand
TGGGAGATAATAAAGATAATAGTAAAATAAAAAAATAAAAATGAAAATAAAAATAAGGAATAAACAATAAACTAAGTGTAGAGATATAGAAATTTTCTATACATATATGAATGTAGAAGTGAGCAGACAAGATTGCACATTTTATATTGTCTCCAGGCCAGCAGAATCCATCACATCATGAATTTGTTTTAAGCCTCCCTTTTTGGTTTTATGTTGGATGCACATTTTGTTTTTGTTAGTTGATTTCTTTGGGGGATTTCTCCATTTAATATACATTGGAGGGGAGTTGGAGAGGTAACTCCGTGCACAAGCTCTCCTTCTATGAGAGACACGGTGTGTGCTGGCGCAGAGGGCTGGAGGTAAGCCAGTGTCCCTTTTGGTCCCTATTTTTGTACACACTGACGATCATGTTATCACACACATTTAGGTTAAGGGCGTCAGGTGGGTATATCTGGCGGTTCTTAACAGTGTGCACACATAAGTGTGCACGGTATACGCTCAATTGCCCTTTCACTCATTAAATCACTCAATCGTTCCTTCCCTTAAAACTGTAAATGTTATGATAGTTGTTTGATTGCTCTATTTGTGTTTTAGAAATAGATTGTGTAAATAAATGTTACTATGGACTATGTACCTCTAATACCAGCTGTGGTTTTGGCAGTGGGGAGTCCGGTAAGAGCCAGCAGGTGCACAGTCTTGGAGAATCAGTCAACGATAGTGAGAATGGTGTCCTTCCCTTCCGAATCCAGCAGGCCAGTGACGAAGTCCAGCGCAATGTGCGACCAGGGACGGCGAGGCGCAGGGAGAGGTTGGAGTTCACCGGAGGTGGGTTGATTGGTGGACTTGGGACTGGCACACACCACGCACGCCTGGACAAACTCCTTGGTATCAGCAGCCATGCTTGGCCACCAGAAGGTGCACTGGAGGAGGTTCAATGTCCTAGAGGTGCCGGGGTCACCAGTGATGGTGGAGGAATGAGCCCACTGGAGGGTGTTGGGGTGCAGTCCAGTGGATACGAAGAGACGTCCAGGTGGAGTGCCTGCCGGAGGGGGCTCCGAGGTCTGTCCCTTGTGGACTCGATCTTCTAACTCCCACCGGAGAGGAGACAGGATGAAGTGAGACGGCAGAACAGGCACGGGGTTTGCCCGGGGGTCTACTTGGTGTTGGCAAGAAAGGGCATGAGCCTTGGTGTTCTTCGACCACGGGTGGAACAATAGAGTGAAATGAAACTGTTTCAAGAACAGTACCCACTGTGCCTGTCTGGGGTTGAGCTGTCTTGCCTGTTGGATAGTGATCAGGTTTTGGTGGTCCGTTCAGACGGTGAACAGGTCACTGCCGTCCTGGAGCCAGTGACACCATTCCTCTAGAGCTCACTTGATGGCCAACAGCTCACGGTCCCCTACCCCGTATTGCTGCTAAGTGGGGTTGAACTTTCTGGAGAAGCAACTGCATGGATGCAGTTTCTGGTCTGGACCGCACTGGGAGAGGATGGATCCTACGCCCACATTGGAGGTGTCCATCTCCACAACAAATGGTTTAGATGTATGCAGGTGAAGGAGGATGGGTGCAGAGGTGAACAGACGGCAGAGGTGATGAAATACCTTGATGGCTTTGGGTTGACTGTGAAAGGTGTCCAGGATGGTTTGGTCAGGGCAGTAAGAGGTGCCACAGCTGAACTGAAGACCCAGATAAAGCGTCTGTAGAAGTTCTTCCAAGGTCTTCGAGTAGATGAGTATGTCATCAAGGTAAGCGAAACACCAACGACCTAGCATGTTACGTAGCACATAATTGATGAGTCGTTGAAAGACCCCGGACTGTTGCATAGTCTGAATGGCATAAACAGGGTTTTGTAGTGGCCGGTGGGATTTATGAAGTCCGTCTTCCACTCATCACCCTCTCTGATGCGGATGAGGTTGTAAGCACTCCATAAATACCACTTAGTGAAGATGGTAGCCCCAGGAAGTACTGAAGCTGCTTAAGCATCTTGGGTAGGTGCCAATTATGCACAGCATCCAGCTTCTGGGGATCCATGGCCAAACCTTGGGAGGAGATGACAAAACCAAGATGTGGTGGAGCACTGGTAGAAAGCGCACTTCTCCAACTTACAAAACAGCTGATGGGCCAGCAACCTCTTGAGGACTGCCCTGACATGCTGGGTGTGTTCTTCCAAGGTCTTTGAGTAGATGAGTATGTCATCAAGGTAGGTGAAACACCAAGGACCTAGCATGTCACGTAGCACATCATTGATGAATTGTTGAAAGACTGCCAGACTGTTGCATAGTCCGAACAACATAAACAGGGTTTCGTAGTGGCCGGTGGGAATTATGAAGTTTGTCTTCCATTCATCACCCTCTCTGATGCGGACGAGGTTGTAGGCGCTCCGTAAATCCAAGTTAGTGAAGATGGTAGCACCAGAGAGGGTGTCCAGGGCGGTATTGGTCAACGGGAGTTGATGGCGAAGTTGTTAAGCCCCCGAGAGTCGATGCAGGGACGGAGACCCCCATCTTTCTTCTTAACAACGAAGAACCCGCGGCAGAGAATGAAGGCTGGATGGTCCCAGCCCCTCAGTGATGTACTCCTCCATGGCCTTCTGCTTCCCCGCAGAGAGAGAGAACAGATGGCCTCGGGGTGTTACCGTGCCGGGCTGGAGGTTGATGGCCATATCATAGGGTCTGTGAGGAGGAAGCTGGACAGCCTTACGTTTGCTAAAGACCCCACCAGGTCATGGTATGGGACGGGAATGGTCTCCAAGTCGACGTCAGGGGCCTTTGACTCACCTGGGCACGTCTCAGCCTTCACTGGGAGACAGAGCTCCCAACAGGTTGGACCCCTCTGGAGTACTTTGTGCTGTGTCCAGGAGATGTCATGCTGGAGGAGCCAAGGGTGTCCCAAGATGAGAGGGGTGTGGTGAGGTGAGTGAGGTAAAAGCTGAGGTTTTCAGTGTGGTCACAGATGGAGATCGTGATGGGTCAGTCTGGTGGGTGATAGGACTCTGACCATGTTTTCTAGTCTGTCTAATAGAATTAAGTGGTGAATGGTGTGGAATGCCACACTAAGATTAAACGAAACCAGCAAAGAAACTGTGGTGATGCTGGAACCTAGATTGGAATTTTTCATATATGCCATTCTTATGAAGTAGCGAACATAACTGCTGGGCCATGACTTTCTCTAAAATCTTAGAAATTTTGGTAATTTGAGAGCTCTCATGGATCAACATTTGGTTTCTTTAACAGAGGTTTAATAGCTGCTAGGTTAAAGGCTTTTGTTAAATAACCAATGCTAAGTGAGGAATTTAACACTGATAGAAGAGGTCTGGCTGTTACTGGTAAGGCTTCTTTAAGCCGACTTGTAAGAATGGACTCGAGTGTACAGTTAGAAGATTTAGATGAGAGATAAACTGTAGTGAGTTCTGCTTGTTGAACTGAAAAGATGCCAGCCTCTTTACTTCAGCTACATTTTGAACAATATCTGCATCAGCTTTATCAGGCAGCAAACATAGAGGAGTAAAACTTATGAATTTCTTGTCTAATGACTTCAGGTTTATTGCTGAAAAAGTCCATAAAATCATCACTGCTATAATTAGCAAGTATCTGTGATTCTGCAGCTCCCTGGTTCCTAGTTAGTTTAGAAATTATATGAACTGAAACCTAAGATTATTTTTGTTAGATTCGGTGGGTAAAGAACAGCTATGTTATCCACATAAATACCAACTGTCAGGATTAAATCAAGAGTATGACCACAGTAATGAGTAGACCCTGTAACATTTTGAGTAAAGCCTGTAGTACCTAGAACTGAAGTAAATGCAGATTTCAGTGGATCCTGTTCTTTTTCAAATCAGTTTGCTAGGAAACAACTAAATTCTCATAAGAACTCTGGATAAGGCCCTGGTAATTAAAGAGAAAAACATGTTATTTGTTTCGATGAGTTAGATGAGTTATGTTCAGGAAAAGAGTTTCAAAGGACATGAGTGTAACACTTAGGGCACTTCTGTAAATGGTTCCTATGCCTCTGTCTGTACTGCTTAGTCTAGGACTGTGTACATAGCCTGTGGGGGCTGCTATTCTTTAACACTATTCTTACTAACCCCAGACTGCTGCAGATGAATGTTATTAGTCCCTACATGAATCACTATCCTGCGATTACTATGGCTAGCTAACAGGTTCAGGTTCCTTGCAATGTCCGCTGCCCCAGCTCCTTGTATACACCTAACAGTAGCTGGTGCAGGAGCCCCAAAATTAGTGGCTAATTTCACATGCCGAATAACTGAATCACCTATGACCAGAGCACTTTTAACAGGCTTCTCAGGGGGTGCTACATTGAGCATGGCAAATCTGTTTGACATGTGAATAGGAGGAGAAGAGAGGTGCTTGCATGGGGAAGCTCTCATGCAAGAGAGCTTTTGAACTATGCCACTGAATCGTCACCAAATCGTCCCGCTGCAGGGGCTCTACAGCTGGAGTCGAGGGCATGCTGTCTCCTCCCAAGGCACCTGGAGTTGCTAGCTTGACTCTTGCTGTAAATGTGATGTTGTTGACAGAAGAAAAAAGTTCAATAATCTTCAAAAGAAAAACTAAAAGGTCGAGCAACACCGGCCAACCTTCCTTAGTAAAGACTGTAATATTTATGAGTTGATTATACTAATGATTTACTGATTTACTGAATTAATGAGGACAGACCCCACACACTACTTCTTGTTCTGCAAATGCTGCAAGCTCTTTTCAGTCTTCTGATTTTATATAAGGAATGTGAAATCATAGGTCTGTTTGATTTAAATCAGTGATAAACACTACTTATGGGTAATTTACTATGAGCAAGTTGGAAGAGGATTTTAATGAGTGCCTTGCATTTGTACTCTCATTTCATACAAAAGCATAAACAATATTACTCAGTGAAGTTTTTTTCTGATGCATGCACAGTCATCTCTTTTTAAGCAGCCTTCATAGTCTTTTGTGGTCTTGGCAAGTTCCCCGTTGTGTTGCATTCCTAGCAAGAAGTTATTTAACTCACTAGAAGAAAGATATCTACTTCTATTTGAAATACTTCCTGTTTCCTTTTGAATGAACAGTAGATTCTCTTCTCTGATTCTCTTGGAGGTTGTAGCATATTTATTGTGCTAAGATTATGCTTCATGATGTAATATGGTTTATGCGTGCACTTTCTAAAAAGATATGTCATGTCACACTGACACCCCATAAACAGTGTTTTGCTGTAGCCCTTTCAAGTGCTCCAAAGAGCTAAACTGGAATCTGCTTGTGTTGGATGACTCACACAGAGTTGCATGGAATCATGCACCAGGCAAGTCATGTTAGTATCTTAAGACTAGGGATGATTTTACCCCAGTTTTAGCTTTAAACCTCAGCTTCTCATTGAATCTAAGATGCAGCATTAGATACTGTTTGTTTTAAAGGCACTGAATGGATTACCCCTCTCCTTCCTTGGGCAATTGTGTTCCTTATATGCTGAGATCTTTGAGATCTTTAAGGAATAGTTAATTCATTCCTTACATGCCAATGTTTATGACAGTGGATGGAAAACAGTAGCCACAAAATAGCATGGTGTCATTTGGATAATGCTACCTGGTGACTATTCACTGTAATTCTGTGCAACTCCGTAATAACTCTGTAAAATCTGTGCAACTCTAACTACTTTTGAATTGCTTTGTATGTCAGGTTGCACAGAAATTATGTTTGATGCAAGTTGCAAGCTGCACTTAAGTTTTGCCATGTAAAGTCAGCTTTAAGGGGAGTGGTGGTTGCGGGGTGGGGTGTTTGTGGAAGTGAATAGGCGTGTAGGATAGTAACTAGTTTATGAGAGATGCCCATGTCAAAATCCCGGACTATTCTAAAACCCCGGCCGCACGCAATTTCCAGGTCTCAAAACAGAGGACATGTCCGGGGAAAAGAGGACGTCTGGTCACCCTAATCTAAGCACTGTATATTTTGAGGGGAATAATGAACCAAGTCCATATGCAATTCCGGAATATTCGCTAGATGGCAGTGATGATCTTCCTCGCAATTGATTTGCCATGCAACTTAGATTTTCACTGGCTGATTTCTCATAACAATAAAAAATAGACTTGTTCCGCTCCTCCCCTAAAGGCCTCATTTTATTTTATTTTATTTTAGTATATGCCCTTCTTGTTATCTGAGCTTTTTATTTATTTATTCATTCATTTGATTTAAAATTAGGCCAAATCAGACAGGGGTAGAGAAAATACAGAGAGAGGAAATAAGAAAAAGAAAGGGAAAAAAAAAGAAATGTGTAGTCGCTCAAAAGGCTGCACATTAAAAACAAGAACCAGCCACACAAACACAGAACAAAACACAAAGCAATGGCAACACTGCAACAACTCAGAAACAACATATACTCCTACTGTTAATGCTATAACTGCACACAGAAACCTGTGGTTCTAGTTTTTTGATTATGTGTATTCCTATACCTGTATGCGTATGTGTATGTACGCATATGCATGAGCGTACGTGTGTGCCTGTGTGAATGGATGTGTGTATGAGTAAGTGCATGTGTGTGTGTCTGTATGTCTCTGATTGTCATGTGGGAGCCTATGTATATACGTGGGTGTATATGTGTGCACGTGTGTGTATAAGTGTGCATATAAGAATGTGCATGTGCGCGTATATGTGTGTGCCTGTGAGTGCGTGAGTGAGTGAGTGAGTGAGTGCATGTAATGTTTTGCAATGAGGGTGAGGGGCCACAACCACGCCACCCCAGCATCCAAGGGAGACTGAGCAGCCCCGGAGGCCACAGGTCCCGGTGGCCGCATCAGAGGCCAGAGGACCTGGCCGCACGTCCCAGGAGGGCCAAGTGCCACCCCTGAGAGGCGGAGGGTGAGGCCCCAGACATGGGCCCCCCCGACCACGTTTCTGGGGCCCAGGCGGCCCATGGCGACAGTGCACCTGGCCCCGCCAGGAGCCGGCCCCGCAGGTGCAGACGGAGTGCAGAGTCCGAGCCCCACGCGCCCGCGCCCAGAAGTCGCCTGCCCACCGGACGGGCGTCCTGCAGGAAAGGCCTCATTTAATACCTGTGTTTTTATGCCCTTAAATGCAGAAATCTATTATATTTAAGCGCATTGTTTGTACAGGATATTTATCTTATTTGCAGTTAGAGGGTATTGTGATTCAGTATGGTGGGGAGTAGGGGTAGGAAAGACACAGTGTTCTATTAACCCCTTGAGTCACTGCAAATATAGAGTTTTGGTCTGCCACCTCTGCTTTCAATGCAATAAATCAGACCGCAGCAGACGGCTGCTCCCCATAGAAGTGCAGAATGCTTCCCACCCCTTCTTTTCTCAGTGCTTAGGTAACATCAGACCCCTGCCATTTCCCACTCCCACTCCTAAACAAAAGTAGATTCATTTCTTATAATCACATTATAGTATTACATTATTATATTATTACATTTTCATTTTGTGAACTGAATCTGCAGTTGTACAATACTGGCTAACCACAATGTTTATGAATCTTGCTCTTGGCAACTGCACAGTGTCAGGTATTATTGGATTCAACACACCTTCAGCCAGCTTATCAGTTGACTAAAGAGTCCTTCTTGAACTGGATTAAGTGTGTCAGAGCAGATAATTGTGAAACTGTTGGTCGCCAGGTGCAGGACTATCAAACACTGACCTAGATAATAGAAGTTGTCTATGTATAACACGTCTTGAATTTTTTTATTTTAATCGCAAAGTGGTCAATGCTGTTATTTCCAGCTACAAATTCATAAATCACCTCTGTCCAAAGCAAACTACATCTCTATTTTCATTTATTTTATCCTTTTAACACAGCAGTCATCCTTTACATTGTGTGAAACACTCATGTTGAACTAACCCATGGAAAAGGTAAAAAATTATTCTTTTTCAGGAATAATTATGTACAATACCACATTTTCATGGCCGTTATTAATACAATACTGCTTTTCACCCTGTCTTAAACAACTAAACTGTTAGTAATACATTTAGCTTGATGCACTTTGAATCTGGAATGGTTTCCCACTTCTTCTATAGAGCGCTATATAAGTTATAAAATTCATATTTCTACACTCATTTAGTGCATAATTTTTCCATTAAGGAATTTTGCACATAACTGAATCACCACTCACCACACCCACATAGGTTACTCCTAATCTTAACTTACATTAGAAGTAAAGAATGTTTTTACCTTCTTCTGTACAGCTACCATTTTGAAAATCTTGAGATGAAAGTCTTGAGATTCTGAGTTAATTGACAGTTTACAAGGTGACAGATTCCTTAAGTGCATAGCCTGACTAGATCAGACAATTACTGTCATACTACTACATGACTGTTGCCAAGGAAACAGTGTGATAGTATATTATTTAGGACATGCTGGAATTGTATTGATTTCAGACACATTTAGATTCTGGTCATCAATTCGGCTGCAGAGGGTTCTCTGTCCATATGCCTTTTAGTTGTATGATGCGTATTTCATATTTTGCAACTGGATAAGGTAATAATGTAGGATGACTGCGCGTAGGTGCATCTTCAAAAGTAAAGTTTCAAATTTCATGTATTGCAATGAAGTTTACATGTTAGAAAAGCAGAGAAAATAATGTGTGGTCAGAACATGATTCATCAATTTCTTACATCCTTACAGATATGTCTGTTCCAGGCACATAGTGATGTGGGCAGTAATTTAAATTGCTATGATGGAAGGTGACTAAATAACAAAACGCTTCTAATATTGAAGATCATAAGCTTAATTTTTATGTTTCCAAACTAAATACAGTTGGGTTTCTTTGGTACAGGTTGATTCTATCCCACTATCTTAAATCAGTTTAAATCATACGTAATGGGTAGGCAAATTTTGGGTTCATTGGAAAATCATTCGTCAAAAAGCTTCCAGTAGCTCTTTCCATTATCACGTAGCTCTTATTCTTTCATATTATTAGTTATTATATTAATAGCTCTTATACTTTCATATTCTGTAGAATTATTTCCTTTATATTGTGCATGTTTATTAGGTTAGCTGCAAGTCATATTTTGTGTCATTATTTGCAATATTGGCCATTTACAGCCATAACAAGATCAAATTAGCTGCTATTTTGCCCTCTTGCCTCATTGCATATGCATTTATGGGAGTTTACCTTATGCATAATAGCATGAGGATATTGTTTTTTATAATGATTTTTATAATAAACCACATAATCCATGTGGCTTAACCATGTGTAATCCATAAGAGTCCAAAATTCTTGATAAAGAATTGACAAAACTTACAAAAATACTACATTGTGTCCAAACTCCCACTTCACAAAGGTAGCAGTGATATAAAAATCATTTTTTCACAACCTATGGTCAGAAAATAACTCAGAAATTACATTGGTGAGATGATTTTGAGCAAACGACAGAGTTTCAATGACTGGAATGCTTTTTATAATCAATACCACACCGTATCATATTTGATTCTCATTAAGCATTCTAGGGTTAATAGGACTGTGATAAAACAAGGCAGGGCAGGAAGAAAGAATACGCTCTGAGGGTTGAACCTGTCAAATATTATCATCAAGCTCCCACTGGATGGGTGCAAAAGTGTCCATAAGATATGAAGGTGGTGGTCAAGTGGAAATCAGCAACACTATAAAACTGTCTAGTTAACTAGACTTTATTCTAAAACCTAACCCTTAATCTGAATTTAATGCTAACCTAAATGTCTAAAACCATCCCTAAATGTAAACCTAAAAATGTTAAGGGGTTAAAACTCACCCCTGACCTACACTTACAGCCTAATACTAAGCCTGCTGGGTTTCTCCAGAAATTTTGTTATTAATTTTGAAATCTATGGACAACAGAAGACTGTCAAAATTAAATAAAACAAAGAACAAAATAAATATAATGGGCAGTCTTCTTCCCTGACTTGGGATATGCATTTCTCAAAATTGGAGCATTTAACAGCATTACAGTTCAAGGTTACATTTACATTTACATTTACGGCATTTAGCTGACGCTCTTATCCAGAGCGACGTACATCAGTGCTTGAGTAGTTCATCAGTGTACACAGAGTAGTTTACATCAGTGCTTGAGTAGGTTAATACCAGGGTTAGGTTTAGGACAAAGGATTCTGGGGTAAGAACAGTGTTAGAGTTAGGGCTGCTTTAAGTTTAGAGAAATATTGCAGTGACTTCAACCAATGGTCAGATGAATGAAATGGTAAAGCATATACTTGTTGTCCAACTGAAAGGGATACAGAATCTTTACATAAAAGACAATGAGTCCTAGCGTGATGGCTAGGGATCTGCAGATTTCTCATATACTCTACTGTCTTTGAAATTCATTGCTCCACACTTTGCCAAAATCTCTGCGTTGCTATTAAAGTTTTCTTATGAACTTCAGAGTCTTCAGGTCATGGTGTCTTTGCATGATCCTTTTCTATGCTACATTAGTGAATACTTTCTGTACCTTCTTAAAATAATAAATACAGAAAATCACATACAAAAGTTTGATCGTCCCGCAGTCAAATTAAATGTTCTTCTGATTCTCTGAAGTGAAAAAACTACACACCTGCTGTTGTGAACAAACTTCAACATGACACTTTCTGAACATTTTACAGCGTACTCTTTATTTGTTTGCTGAATTGTGGAGGACAAACAATATATATATTTTCCAATATATATAAAACAGCAAATAAACTGTGATTGTGCATTAAACAGTGCACAGGTGTGTTCTCTGTAATGGATATGTATTAATATTCACTTTGAAAATTAACAAAGCATAATTTGACAGTGATGCCCAAACGTTTGCACATGACTGTAGATGTCAGTCTGCACGGCACGGTATGTACAATATTTGAGGGCACTAGATCCAAATCCTAGACAATCTGTTTTGGTAAAAGCTTAAGGCATATTCCTTCATTTCCATGAATCTTTTATGGGTTATTTTTGAGACATTTGTGCTTCTTTTTGGCTCAACCCCTGACAGAAGCCTGCAGATTCTATACAACCGCTCTAATTTGATCAAGCCATGCTGGCACTAAGCAGTGCTTTCCAATCTTGTTTTTATGGGCACATAAACAGTAGCAGAACTGATCTATCTAACAGCAGATAATCTTCCTTTCACCTCTAAAGTCAATGCGAAGAAGGTACAGTAAATCCTTCTGATATGAACTGGCAAGGCTTAAGTCAAAGTGAATTTCTTCTAAATGAACCCAAATACAAGGGCTGGCTTTTTATTTGACTCAGGTTTGATTGTTCTGGGGCTCTGCTGTGAGTAGATAAAGTGCCTGTATTATATTTAGTGGCACCAAACACAAAGGATCATTTCAAACCAGTGACAGTGTGTCCCAAGAATGCCTTTTAGAAGTTTTTAACATTGAAAAAACACATATTACGTTGCATAAGATTGCCCAAGGTTCAGCAGATTCTTCAGTATGAATTGGCGAGGCTGGAAATTAAGAAAAAAAGATTGTTTTATCGAACACACCAACATGGTCTCTTTCCACTGTTATTGTATTCTTTTCACAGCTGGATATTTGGGCTTCACGTACAAAACAGGTGGTGTACCGCAGATAGGACACAGTGTGCAGTCTTTTTAGATTGTGGCCCCATGCAGCACTTCACTAGGCAAATTTAGAAAAATATGACACATGCATTCACACTAACCATCAAGGAACAAACGACAGTGATGGGAAGGGTGATATACAGCACAGGGTGATTTCACAGACACAGCGATTTCTCAGCCAGAGCTGTGACAGCCTTTCATGCAGGATCCTCACAGGAATGTAAAAGTCATTCTTTTATGACTTTCAGGGGTAGGAACATCCCTGTTTACAATGACAAAGTGCAACCAGTAGCTGATGGGAGAATGACATGTTTTGTCTGGCACACTGTGAAAGAAACACGACAGCCTTTTCACCTACACTGTGCCTCACTTAGCGCCATTCCATCCAAATGCCATTTACTCTCCCTTGGTATTCTGTCAGCAGTCTTTGAAATGTGCTAATCTGAGTGAGCAAATTAGACACACTTATCTGAGACTAAAACTATTTCTCTGCTTACATTAGCAGCTTAAATCCCCTCTAGCAGAGTATGTTATGTAACCCTGAAATGTGAAAGATATAAGCATGGATGCTCAATACAGTTAAAGGGTGAATTTTGCCTTTTTCTGAGGCTTTAGAGTAGACCTGACTGTCTGCTAGTATAGTCCTGTGTCAGAAACTATAGGAGTAGAGGTATAGGAGTACAGTTCAAAAAATGACATCTTGGCAAGTGAAAATATCAAACAATTGTCCTAATAATGTAGACCATTTTGCTTAGTTCAAGAAATAATTTCTGTAACAATTAGATGCAGAAGTGGAGCAGGATATAGATATGAACATGGATTGATTAACATAAACAGGAAATGAAATACTAAACAAGAAATAAACAGAACAATAAACCAACAAAGGAAAATAACTAACAACACAGTAAAACAACACAAAACAAGACAAAGCAGAACGACAACAGAATGAAGAGGAACCATGACAGAACAGGGGCAAACAGAGACATGCAGAGAACATAAAAGCAAAACAGTAGGACTAATACACAGCATCCAGAACAAACATGAGCTAAATCCAAACCAAGCACTAAGGTAAATAACAGCACAAAAAACAAGGTCACAAAACCCTGGTGCAAAAACACAGAGAACCAACCAACATAGACTGAAACACAGAGGTATATCTACTGACTAGACAATGGGAAACAACTGGGCTGGGGATGACACAGGAAACACTGCGGAGGAGGTGGGACTAGGATGGAAACTGGCATCAAAACAAAAACAAATTCACGTGGCAGACAGACACATGGCAGGGTTAAACAATGACAAAGAGACGGAAAGTGGGAAAAAACAGGAGAACATTACAGTGTTGAATGACAGAAGGCAGTGCTCAGATAGGCTGCTCAAAGAGAACACAAGAGACATTACATTACTCAAAGACGTAGCTAGATCTTTAGTCTTTAAGGTTCTACATGAAAGGAATCCATTAAAAAAAATAACCATGTCCACATTTTTCATCAGGGGTGTGCCTAAAGTTACCAGCATCAATATGAGAAGTGGGTACATGAGCTCTCTGTATAGCCATTAAGTATATAACAATATAAATGTTTTTTTTTCCTTGGGTTTTTTTTTTTAGATGTGTTTGCATTGTGTTTTGGTCACTGCAAAACATTTTGAGTGTAAACTGAACCACTGTAACAAGCTTTTTGTTGAGCTGTATGTTATTTCTGCAGAGAACAGCGTGAAGCGTTTTGAAAGAGTGAATATGATTTTTGTTAGTGACTGAAGAAATCCAACCAAACAAACAAACAAAAAACAGAAAAGCTGATAAAACAGCATCTTATTGCTGCTGAGCCAGTTACGTTCCAGAGCTGTGAGTTTGAAAAACCAGTAAGCCCGGCAGTTTGTCAGGAACACTTTGGAGAGTGATACTGTTGATGTTGGAGCAGAGCATTTGTGCAAGAGGATAGATAAATAAAGTGAGTAAATAAATAATAAAAACATCAATTCACTGTGTAAACACTTCACATCCACACATTACATCCCATCTAATCCCCCAACCCGAATGATGAACTTCTTGTCACATGCTTTCCTCTGCTGACAAAAAACACCATGACAGGGGAGCTGAGGGAGCAAGGGGTGGAACACTTTAATACGGGTCTTTAAACTGATCTCCACCAAATGTATCTTTGCTTTCTGCAAAGTCTAATAAAAGTAAAAGACTGTTATAGTGCTACTTTTCAAAGGAAATTCCAGGCATTACTAACGCATCCTCTTTACATGTACAAACATGGTTATTAATTAATTCACATTACATCAGCCAGCTTTTGGGGCTTTATTGCTTGTGCAAAGAAAATACAAATGCAGTATTGCATTTGAAAAGGTCAGTGACGGAAAGGCTGTCTCAGGCCCTCTCAAGTCTATATCCATAAAATAAAATGGCAAAGGCATCGGAGTTTATCCTGACGAGATAGAACGTGGCCCAACGTATAATAAAGAATAATACAATGCAAAATGACCCGCATGAATCACAGCAGAGTGCATTATAATCCGCTATAATAAATTCACCAGCCCATAAATGACCATCAAACTGGAGACCATTTGGAACATATCTGTTCACACCATGCGATGAGGTTGAGGTTTCATAAAAGTGTTGGGGTTTTTACGATCTCTGCCCGTCCCTCTAGCACAAATTAAATTGTCAGCATTACGGCCAGTCCAAACAGTCTATTAATTTCTGTACCTGAGGGATAACGTTTTACAACATACCAGTTGAGCCAGGTTGGCTGTGGCTTTTGCATTTGTGTCTCTTTGCGGCAGGGAAACAAATGGCCCCTGCTTTGCTGCGTTCAGCAGACACTTCCCGGGAGGCAATTCTTATTGAGGCATTAGTTTTGATCAGGGAGAATTGTGGGAGAAGAGAAAAAAAACCTTGGGAGAAGAGAAAAAAACCTTATTTATGTCCTGATGTTTTGTTTGTGTTGAACCTTCGAAAAGCAAGAATCATCTGGGTGCTGCTAAGGCAAATGCACAGCTACACATTTTGCTCGTGATAGTCATTAAAACATTTTGGCTCCCAGTGAAAATTGCTTTTTGGTGTATTCATGTGTTTGTGTGTGTGAGTGTGTCTGAGTGAGAGAGAGAGAGCGAGAGAGAAAAAGAGAGAGAAAGAAACCTGAAATTACTAAAAAACACATTCATTATGATCAAGATAAGGTCAAGTACATTTGTGCCGGTGGCCATGAGCTGACAGACTTAAATAGCTTTTAGGACAGCGATTTAAGCCACTCAGAAGGTGCACTCAACTACTTTAGGAGGTCACACAAAACCTAGCTAATAAGCCATGCTGTTTATCCTCTGCAGGTGGCAAAACAGTCTGGTGGCTCACTTCTGAAAGTATTCTATGCAATGTGTAGCAAATGAAATAGCTGCAGACCATATAATGCTGTTTTGAATCAATGCACCAGTTCCAGTGTCAAGCTCCAGATCAAGTTCCCTCAAACACTCAATGTGTGTCTGTGGTTGGATGGTTGGCAAAGCCCAACTCCACTGACGTGTGAATCACAAGCAAGTGAACACATACACTTCTCAATCATTACCACTAAGCCCTACAGCAAGGCAGTTAATTCCCTTCTTCTCTCAGGGCATGATAGCTGGCCGACCCTGTGCTCTGGCTTCCCACTCTGTCTGTCGGCATTAGAGATGGGGATGTGATTAGAAGAAACAATTGGAAATTGTAATGAGAGTGAAGCAGAACTAATCCAAGAACTTTTGGCTAATGTTAAAAGACCTAATAAGATAAACATTCCACAGCAAATCTTGAGAATTGCAGCACATTTGAAAATGCCTTTCTGTCTGCTCTGTAGGAGGCCAAGTGTTATTTGTCCCAAGATCAGGGCTAAGAAACATGCACCAATCACTTATAACTTTAAAATCACTAACAGGTGAATTACATTGATTTCTTTGTTACAATGGCAACTGTCAAAAGCTGGCATATATTAGGCAGCAAGTAGTTGAATTTTCAGAGGCAGAAAAAATGACCAAAGTGACCAAAGCACCACAACGACCAAAGCACCAAATTATGACAGCTAAATGACTGTCTCCAAATTACAGGTCTTGTGGGGTATTCTGGGCATGCAGTGGTTAGTACCAATGAAAATGGTCCAGGGAAGGACAGATGGGGAGCAAAGGCTGAGCAAAGGCTGTTCCCACAGAAGAGCTACTTTAGAACAAATTGCTGAAACAATGCATGTGCTGAAATGCTGGCTATGATAGAAAACTGTCAAACACACAATTCAAGGAGCTCACTTGGCCTCTGAATTCTCAATATCTCAATCCAGTCAAGCATCTGTGGAATGAGCAGGGGCACCTGTGATTACAATCTAGAGCAGTGGTTCTCAACCTTTTTTGAACAAACGCCCCCTGACCTCATCATGAGCCTCTTG
>JBBIGA010001184.1:0-15940 GCA_037576975.1 Alestes dentex | reverse complement strand
TATATGGGAAAATAAAAATGTATGGAAATAACCTCCAATACTAGTAATAATTAAAGGTTAAATGTATGCTCATTTTTTCTATTTAATGTATTTGATCTCTAAGTACAGTTGCATATGTCTGTAGCTTATTAGGATGTTAATGAAAAGTAATGTAAAATATGAATTACATAAACATAATAAAATGCATAATAACAATAAATCACACTCATCACTAACTAAATTTACTTCAAATTAACTTGTAGCTGACAAAACCTTCTTGACTTTTTTGCGGCTTACAAAATTACTTTTATAATTACGTTTTTTATTATAATCAGGTTTGATCGATTTTGATTGGGTTTTCTTGGATTTGATAAGATTTGAAGAAATTTGGGTGGATTTCTAAGTTTTAAGATGTTAAGATTTAAAAGGTTAATACTGAACCTGAATAGCCACACTTATTTTTTCACATGATTTTAACAAAGTGATTCTTCTGGAATGATATGTTTATGTTTTGTCGGCTATGCATCATATTCATACTTTAGTGTTAAAAAAGGAACATTCTGCTCAGGCAGAAAAAGATCAGCTGTCAAGAATGGTAAAAGAGCGTCCAGTTCTGAAATAGTTCTCAATCTCCTCCAGCGTTCGTCCCTTTGTTTCAGGCACAAACACGGCTGTGAATATGATATTCACCACGCAGACTACGCAGAAGAACAGGAAAGGTGCAAACAGCCCATAGGCATCCTGTAAGTAAAGAAAAGTAAAACTGGGTTGGAACAGGAACTATAAGTTGTCACAATGTAGGAAAACCCAGGTTGTGATGAATTATGTAACACAGCCCAAACCACTGTAACGCCTAAACTTGCAGAAACTAAACTGAGAGGAGCCAGTGGTTGTGAAAGTCAAGCAAATCTGAGAAACTTCCACAGCTGCATCATACTCTGATGGTTCAGCTAACAAAGGTCATCTGACTTTCCTAGGGCTCTCAATTAATGAGATTAATGCTTTCATGATTACTTTAACGATGAACTTTTCTGGCAATAGTTACTTAATAATTTGCATATTGATAATACAAAAGTACATACATGATTGTGCTTTTGTTGCACTTTCCTTGTTTGAATACTCGTGACAATAATCTGTATATTACCCTATTACTGATGAAGCGTCAGCACAAGCTGCATTGTAACATTAATGTGATGCTTATAAGCCTAGAATCACTTTCCTTTTCTGCTTCTTTTATGACGCTGTAATAAATGTGAAGTGTGGAACTTACCACTGCATGCATGAAAAGTTGAGTCAGCATAAAAGCAGTGAGCCAGCTGACCACAACACACAGACCAGACGCCACGCCACGTGCCCCCAGCGGCAAGATCTCCGACATTAGCAGCCATGTGATTGGACCCCAACCCATCGCATAACCTGCTCAGAAGAAGCAAAAGATAAACATACATGAGGGCATATTTATCAGTTAGCATCATTGATGACATAATGAAATATATATACCATTTATATGTGTGTGTGTCTATCGAGTATTCTGTTGATTTTTTCAACGATTAATCGAGTAATCGGATAAATCATGCTTTTGTGTTTTTAAACAACTATATCAATAGTGTGTTATGCAACATGAAAGGCCTCTTAAAATGAGCAAGCAATTGGCTGTTATTCCTCACAAAAAAGGTTTTTATTCAAACTCAACACTTTTATTAGATCAAACCTTAAAACCTTTGGCTTATTGGCTCCAGAACTAAGCCCATTTAATGAACCTTTCTGTGAAACATTTATGATGTACATGAAAAAAAGTGAAATACAACTTCACAAACATAGGTTAGCCTATTTGTCCTTAGTTTTATCTTAATAAAAAAAAAAAGGAAAAAGGGGTGTACCCCCTGCAATAGCCCATCTGAGAATAAAGAATGAGTAACAAAAAGTATCAAGGTACAAAATAGCCAATAGTATATCTCCTATTTTTACGATTGCTAACTGATATGAACGCTAGTGCTTGTTAGAACGTCCAGTATCTGTAATTATTTAAAGGCTGTGTTATGAGTCGATAGTAGCAAGAGGGCAAATGCACCAAGATCTCACTCCTCATCTCTCCCTCCCTCCCGTACACACACACATACACACACATACACACACACACACTGATGAGTTATCTGAAAACACACCTTCCCCATTCATAAGGTACTGTTGTGGTAGGCCAGGTCCGTTTCACCGTGTATACACAGCACTACGTTGTCCGCCTTACGCAGTGTAAAAACTAGACATTTTCTGCCTTTTACGCACACCGGGATCTTCATTTTCCACCATTTCCATGGCGAGCAAAACAAACGTGCCGTCTTAAATCTTTGAACTGCGCGTCAGTTACATCAGTCCGTGTGAAACAGTGGTACCGGAGCTGCGCAGTGTCTACACAGCGGGAGTGATACGATAGCAGACATTTTAAATAGATGGACTTTGGTGACATAAATTAAACGAAGCCTCGAGGCAAACACTTTGCCTCGAACATTTTTTGTAATTGAATTATTCGAGTTACTCGAATAATCGTTTCAGCCCTAATATAATCCAAAACTACTAGGAATAAAAATCTATCAAAATTACTTAATCAGTTTAGCATGCATATTAAGAAAAAAAAACTTTACTATAGGATGGAATTATATTGAACAAACAAACAGAATAATATACACTTTATGAATTTAAAAGCCTTCACAGCATGTTTTATAATAGCTGTGAGATGCTCTCAGTTTGTTGGCTGTAAGAGTGTTGCTCTGAAAATGTTATTAGCAAGACTGAAACTGTAGGATTCAGCAGTGTGGAAGCTGCCAGTTTCATAATGATTAGCTCTGGTTAAAAACAGGTACAGAAGGGACAGAAAATGAATGTTGCTGACAGTCTTTGCCACAAGACATCACAGCACAAAAAACATGAATTCACACACTTTCTAAAAAACTGAAATGAAAACGGGTTTGGTGGCACACCTCAACTGAGTCTGACATTGATGGAAAATGCAAGGAAGGTAAAAAAAAAATGCTGAAATTCTGAGAAAGGGCACTGCACACTGATTTGTTGATTTGTCGAAGTCCCAATAAAAGTAGTCTGGGCTTAAGTCTAAGCCTCGAAAACATTTTTGATGGCGGTCTTTAGCCTTTTTTTTTTGATGGCTGTCTTTATGTTAAGTAATTTCAAGTCTATGTAACTACTATTGTGCAATTACATAATTAATTAATTACATTATTATTAATATCACATTTTGTATCAATAGCTTCAGAATTTCACATCTGGCATTTATCAGTGTGTCAACAAATGACAAACAGAATTTTTAATCTATAGAATTTTTCATCTGAATCATCTCCTTTTACTTCAACTTTCTATGTTTGTTTTAATGAGCTATGAGTAGTAATAAATATAAAATATTACTATCTAAGTGTCACATTTCAGTGTTAAATACATCACAGTAACTATAAAGTGCAATGCAAAAAGCCTGTTTGTAGAGGTCCCACAATTAAGTTGCATTTGTTTTCTTCAATAATGGTGATTATTATGATATTTTGTGATTTACAAAACTGGATGCTAACTATATTACTCTCTTCTTCTTAGGTAAGCAAGCAAGAAAACATTTCTAACAGTGTTTTAATTGTGTTAAAACTGAATTGTTTTCTCAACAGTGTTCCCCTCATTGCTCACTAGCAGTTCAACAAAGCTTCACAACATTTCACACACAAAGAGAAGAGTGTCCTCGCTAATCTGATAACAGAGCTACAAGAAAAGTATTTGATTATATTCTTGAATATTTAATAAATTATTTTCCACTGTATAAAGTAAACATAGCCAGTGGTATGGCCACTGCAGAAAAAGGTCATAACATATATGGAAACAGAACACTCACCAAATATAATGACCATGGTGCTAATGAGAGGAATAAGTGTGATGGAGTTTGGGACGGGACCCATCACTGCTCCATGTACCTCTGTGACCTGAGCACTTGCTTCTACAGTGAGGTTCTTGGCATCACACAGTGTTGTGTGGGTGTACATGGTCATTGAAAGCATGGCCAAATACATTAGGAATCCTGAAAAGATACAGGTACAGGTCATTTGATGAAACAAATATTCTGAGGAGGTTCAAGAGATCAGAACAATTACAATTCCATTATTGCTGGTGTTAAACCAACAAATGATAAAGCAACAGAAGGAGCATATACATTAAACAAACTTATGTAAGACCACATAACATACCTATTTAAACATTTAGACAAATGTAGAGCAAATGCTTTTGCACAGCACAAACCTGATGTGTAGAGCAGAGCTTTTCTGCCAGCCTTGTCCATTAAGCTGGCTGCAATCATAACAGACAGCAGTCTCACAGTCCCAACTAACGCTGCATCATACTTGGGTTCCTACATACAGAGGAAAAACGATGTAAAACATGTCATGGTAAGACATCAGACAGACTCTATACACTATATTGCACATACTTAAATGGGTGCACCTGCATTTTTTACCTAATCTCTATCTCTATTATCTGTTGTGTATGATTGATTGTCACTGAGAATAATTTCAATGCATTTCTGAGAGCCCAATTTAAATAGAAGTCAGTGTGCTGAATTCTGTCAGTAAACGGTATAGAACCTAATGACTTCTTTGATGCAAATATGTTTAATTCATGTTTTTCAGGGATAGCTCAGGGTGTAGTTTCCGAAAGGAAGACTCTGTGGTCCTTCATAACCAGCCTAATTGCCTGGGAGGAGTTTTCATAGGTCTCTGCCTGATTGCTATGGATAGGAAATGAAAGCGAAACTGCTTTTTTACTGTGTTGTTCCACAGTTTTAAAGCTGGTTACAAGCTTACAGACTGTTTATTCTCAGAATTCATCAGCTGCTCCGTGGTTTCTGGTGTGTTTAAAGTAAGATGGTTTTCTGTTCTAGTGTTAATACAGGCACTTTATTGTCTATGCTGTCAGTATAATACAGCAGCAGAGATCAGGCATCAGAATGCATCATGGTGCAGATTGATAAACAATAACATGCAGATGTAGTTGGGACTACATTGCTGTTGAAATGATCTGTGTCACTTCATGTGATGGCTCTTGTTGGCATGACTCACCAGTGAAATAGCTGTTTTGAGGAAGATAGGCTCCAGATAAACTAAGATAGGCGTTATCCCTGTCATTTGCTGCAGGAACCTCATAAATGCAGAGATTAGGATTGGCTTGTAGTAGAAAGGGCTCTTGAGATCCGACAATTGTAATCCGACCTGTTGGGGAGATGAAACAAGAGTTTTTGTTTGAATTCGTGTGAAAAGGGTTTCTCTCCTGACGCTCTTTATCAGCGTGCAGTGGTATTTGTCTTTAGATTTGTTCGAAACAAAAAACGCTTGTTCCGAGTCCCCGAACAATAAGATGCATTTTGTTCATGCAGTCTCCCCAGGAATAAAGCTGCTCATGTTTACCTGTGCGTTAACGCTGCGCTCAATTTGATTGAGCTCAGTCATGTAGTCTGCATTAGGCCCTCTGAGCCATTTCAGGGCCCTGCAGGCCTCGTCCCGTTTGTCTTGAGTGATGAGGAAACGTGGGGAGTTTGGCATGAAGCAGAGGAGGATTAACATAAGCAGAACAGGGACTTCCCCAGCCACAGCCAGCCACCGCCACGGCAGAACCAGACCTGTGGAGCAAGAGGGAAAACACATCATTGCTGTAGTTCTGTGGAAGACAGCGTTTCCCTAAATGTGTAGTAGTCACTGGAGCAAAGGTGGGAGATCGGGGGAAATGCCCCTTGCACTTTATGTGAAATATTATATGTAATTATTATATGAATTACAATAATGGTGCTTTGACATCACAATCATTGTCTGTAGTATTGACATATTCTGAGAGTGACCCTCTCCCACACCTGTGATAGTCCTTTGTCTCTTAAATGAAACAGACTTAATGTCATGCACATGGAGGTGTAAAACAGTCCCTCTAAATATGAGCAAAATGTTCACATTTGGAGTGTAGATTTGTCTGGCATGGCATGCCTAAGTAGACCATCCGTGTACCTCCTATATCTCATATCAAGATAAAAAACCAAAGTGCTTTGGAATAGTGTATGTTCAGCTGTTGCATTTTTCAGGTATTCCCAGCATCAATATATGAATTAAAGTCAAACATACATGGCTCTTCCTTTGTTTTGCTGTAGTAAGCAGTGCTACGTTCTTCTTTCAGTTTAGCTATGCTTACTTTTCCTCTTTCTATCTGTTTTGGTTTATTCTGTGAACATCATGAAATTCTTCCTCTCCATTAAACCCATTCACCAAGTGAAGCAGCGGGAAGCCAGGAACACAACGCCCGGGGTGCAGTGTGTGGGGACGGTACCTTGCTCAAGGGAACCTCAGAGGAGCCACTAGCAGTCTTTACTTACTATATATCAATAAAACTGATTATTATTATGAATAAAATGTATTCCTACTGTTTCAGTTTCAGTGACAAACAATGGAACAAACTGGAACAAGACAATGTAACTATGTGTCAGAAAATACATATGTGTTATTTCTGTTAATAAAATTGGTTATTTTAGTTTTTTAAATGTTGATTGATTTAGACGGTTGATGGTTTGACCGTATGTTGTGCTCTTTATTCGGTAGCCTGTGGTTGAAATTCCCACACCTCACTACACCAATAAGAGTCCTTTGGCAAGACTCTAAAGTACTCGTTACATTTGCCTACAACGACTCAAGTTAGTCTGGATAAGAACATACTGTATGTCTAAAGCATGAATGTAAATGTATACTTTCATCTAGTGTTACATTTAAATGCTGAATATAGCAATTTACATATCCCCCACATGCATACACACTTGTCACACCGAATTCTGCACCTCTGTTCATTATACAAACAATATTGTAAGCTGCTGTTGTGTTGTTTTCAGCACCTTCACCAATCATTTATCTTATAGTGTTTTACAGTCCCACTGAGACATTCATTCCATAACACTTAAGCTGCTTTCACATCTTTTCACACATCTATGAGTGCAGGACATGTTATTCTATGCTTGGACACTGAATGGCATTTGTAAAGTGTAGCTTTTCTGTGTGCCCTTGACATTTTCCATCAGATCCATGAATATCTGACTTGCAGCTTGGTGTAAAAGAAACTTTGGCACTTGTAGATGAGCAAGAGTGTAGGAATGTGTATCTGTGAAAACCAAAATGTGTCTCAGAATTGGCTCTAAAAAGAATATAAGAAGGTGTGTCTCTTACTAAGAGCATAGAGTGCCAGACTTCCAAAGACAGCTGTGATCTGAGGGCAAGATCCCATAGCTCCTCTGACATCTTTATGTGAGATCTCTGACACGTAGACCTGCAACATTGAGGCGTCGTTAATGAAGGCCAGCGCTACAAAAACAAAGCCCTATGAATAATCAGGTGTATAATAAGCTCTGTAATGCTAATCAGGTGTGCTACTCATGAACCATCCTTTTAAAGAGCTATCTTTATAGAGGTTCTATAAGACTTATGTTCTTATATATCACTCACAACTGCATGGCTTGTAGAACAGGAGTTTGTTGAGTTTGACTGAGTACAATTTCTGAGGAAGAATCCACTTTCCAGCACATTTTCCACTTTCAAGTCACTTTCCAGACCCATTTCACTGGCTTAATAACTCACCATGCTGAAAAGCAGTCCTGCATGTAAGGCTGAATGATTGATCTAGTTTTCATTGATATTGCAAATGGGATTATTTTCTTTAAACAGAGCTTTAGGAATGTTGGGCCAGAAAGACTAGCACATCAGACTTAAAGTGTAATGTACTGAACACCAGTTTTGTATTATAAGCTTTAATTTCTCATTGATAAAACATTTAAAATCACAGTTCTTGGGATTTGAAAAAAGCAAATTATTCAAATTATGATTTGGATTTAAAAATGATTAGCCCTTGCTGGCGTGGTAATCACTTCTGTCCCCATTTTTGCTGAATTATTTCACTTGAAAATTGCTAGTCAGTAACTATGTATCTCAGAGTTTAGTTTGTATATGCCGATCCTATACATATCAACTTAATTAATATATCACAACCTATTTATAAAATCTAATTGAAGATGTACCTTGACATCGAACGTACTTCTCACGATGACAATTTTACTACTATTCTTATAGACTTTCTAATGTAGTGTTCTTATGTGCACTTAGTTAACAATGATTGAATGATTCAAACGTGTTCTGCATGAATGCAATATGTTGCACGAAAACAATCACTATCAGTAAGGAAGTAAACTGAAAGACAAAATTGTGCTGATGTGACACGTTTTACTCAGATGGCAATGCTTTACTCATTTAGTACATTTAGTTTTTTTCCTCTATCATGACTCCTAGATCTCTGCAACAGAAAGCAAAATCAGTATGCTCAGTACTACCTTTGATCAGAATTTGATCTGGCAGCTTCTCTCATGAGATGCTGTGCCCAGCTAACTTACAGGAATGGAGCTGGCGGTAATACCACCAGCAACACCGGTGAGAAATCTGCCCAGGAGGAGCATCCAAATGCCCTGTGCTGCACCCATCACGAGGAAGCCTGCAACGGATGGCACTGCAGATATCATGATGCTGAGCTTTCGTCCAATTCTGTCGTTCATCAACATTGCACTCAGACCCCCTGCGGTGGCTCCCAGTGTGAAAATAGACTGTTAAATATAGAGGAAAACACAGTGGCAGGAAGAGGAGGAAAGCAATATTACTGACTGCACACAGGTCTATCTTCATATCCTTAGGGGGAAATCTTCTTTATTAATATTCATGAATGTGACCTCTGCGCAAAACTGCACTTACACCGAACCATGACACCTGATGGACATCCATGTGCAGAACTTGGTCTTCACTTGCTTGAAGCTGTGGAATCACCGGTGAGGGATAGACCAGAGCGAATCCAAAGTTAAAATTGCCCAAAACGGCCGAAAACACTGCGAGGAAGAGCCGACCATTTCTAGAAGAACACATAATTGCAGTCTTTCAGTACCTCAGGAACAAAAATGTATTATTGCACATTGTAAACTGGAGCACATTTATTGTAAACTGGAACACATTGCAGTTCTGAAACTGGTTGCCACAAAGTAAATGAACAAATAAATGTCAAGTTACAAAATTCTCTGCAGTAAATGTAATCTTGAGTAAAGTGCCAGTTTATTCAAAAACAAACTAAAGCTTCAAATTTTGTAATAATGTACACTGTTACCATTTACACTGTATGAAATATTCTCACAAAAAGACAAAATATCCTAGCTGTTAAAAATTAAGGAAATATAAAATGAATTATCCTGTAAGGAAAATATATAGAGAATAAACCACTGATTCAAAAAGTCACCTTATCTGTCTCGGCTGGTTTGGTAGTAGTGGACTTGTTTCATCGTGTTCTCTCCCCATTGCTCCTCACCCACTGAATGACAGTTTCAGACACTGACAAAATAGGACCTGTGCATTCTTGTCCTTCGCTGTTCTTTTTTACACAGAGGGCTGGGCAAGACTCAAAGAATTGAGGAAGCTAGTAAAGGCCAAACTTATCCGGGAACTCATGCATGCGCATTGTCGAAGGTTAAGCAATGTGTGTGACAGAGTAGCACAAAGTATTGTGTGTGGACTTTATATGAACTTTCATTATTGTTCTTTATACTCATTGGTCATCTGGTTGATAAAAAATGGGATACAGGTGGTACAGGAATTATGCACAGTATACAGCGTAGACAATGGGGGGGTTTCATATATGTCTGCTAAGCCAAGCTCATCAAGCTGGTCTTACAGCATCTAGCTTTAATTTTTTTGGCATGCGGCTCCTCGGGATATGCCTCACATTCCCTAGCACCCAGTATCATTCTTCATGCCATTATGTCATCTGCATGTGTGTTTACTATAAATCACATGATCATTTGCCATTTGCACACTATCAGCTTGCACGTTTGCATGTCAGCACTTCTTGTATTTATTGTTCATTGTAAATATCCACAGATACAATCAGTCTACAGTCTGCGTATATGGAAATATTTATATTTACTGTATATTGTTTACATTGGTTTATTTATTGTACTTGTACAAATGTGTGCAAATTATTCTGTTGTCTATAAAGCAATTCAGGACCACATTTCTCTGCATGTTATATGTGTATAACTGTGTCTGTGACAAATAAAGCTCTTGAATCTTGAAGTGATCAACAATCAAAGAATAAAATACCCTACAGACACACACATACGCAGATCAGGCATAACATTAAAACGGCCTGCCACACATTGTGGTGTCTCCCTCGTACTGCTAAAACAGCTCTGGTCTGTTGAGGTATGGACTCTGAAGAGACCTGAAGGTGTGCAGATCTAGCACTAAGACATTAGCACCAAATCGGATTGAGACCTGGGGAATTTGGGCGGTCAGCACCTTAAACTGTTTATCATGTTCTTCAAACCATTCCTGAACAGTTCTGTAGAATGACAGGACGCATTGTCCTACTGAAAGTGGACACTGCCCTTAGGGAGTTTTGTTGCCATGATTGGAACGTTGCCCGGATGGTGTTGTTTCTGTTGTTCGTTGTCTGGTTGAGCCAAAATCTCTGCACAACTCTGTGTACTTCTGTATGAAACTCATTCTTAGTAGGCAGTGCTAGAATTGCAAATTTAATGGGGCACGGGGTAATCAGAGGACTTGGATGGATGGTGGGGTTGTTGTTGGTTATGTATCATAGCTGTATCTGCTTTACCCAAAATGTAAAAATCAAGACCTGAAAGCAATTCCTTTTATATTCTTTGGAAAACAGAATATTGAATCTGCAGAAGGGCTTTTAAGGCCTTGCCTAAAACCAGGCTCTAGAGCTATGGCGCCATCTACTGGACAACGTCTCAGCTAGACACCCCCCCCCCCCCCAACTGTTCTGTGTCTAATCCTCTACTGCCTCTTGTGTCCACAAGTGTTACTGTTTTGTAGGATAGTGTCGCTGGACTGAGATTAATTTCCATTCTGTTGAGCAGAAAAACTTTGACTACACCCTGAGCTTGAAATGAAAGCTGTTGTTATTGAAATGTATATTATATTTCACATCTCATCTAACTCCAGGCGTAAAGTGTTAGGTGACTCCTGGGATTGTGTGGCTGCTGCAGCGGAACAACAAGTCTGATATTTACTGATGTGTCACACGCTATCTCTGTGTTAGCTCTCTTTCCATCCTTCAAAACATACTGAAATTATCAGCATCAGAACCCTTTATGGACACATACACATAAATATGGCACTGGCATTTAAGACCAGCACACAAAACAAAATGCAATATTCACACCTTTATGGAGTAAATGAGGAACTAAGTATAGTAACACCTTCTTTTATCATGAAAGTGGAAGTTTCTCACAGAAAATGCATGCTCCATGTATGCTCCAGGCTGAAGGTGAGGATTCATGTATTAAAGCACAAGTTCAAAGTGTGAATTAATTCCTTTTTTAGTGTGCGTTTTGAAAGAATTCTCTCTATTATCACCAACACTGCCATGACCTGCTAAATTTAAATGACTGTGCGACAATTATCATAACCTAGCGGAGCCGTGTTTTTGTGTGTGTTCATTCTAAATGAATAGTAAACGTTGTTCCCACACCTTGCAGGCGTTAATAAAAGAGCACTGGGGATTAACTTGGAACGTTTTGTACAGTCTGTCAGTAGTGAGCCAGCCTTTTCCATCCACTTAGGTGTCACACACTGTCATAAATGACAGTGGCAAAGATCTAAAACGACAGAAGCAAAGGCCTGAGACACAATATAACTTTGAAGACATCTCCACCACACTTCTTCAGACTCCTGAGAATGCCACAGCTGCAACTACTCCTAAAAACATCAGAAACAAACACAAGTGTCACAAGACCAGCTACAGACTACAATATGCTTCCAAACTAGACACCAGTCAAATAGAGCAAGAATAATTTAAGGAGGAACTGCAGTGTATGCCTTCATCGACAAGAGCAACAGAAAGGAGAACTATGAAGTGCCTGTGCGTCATGTTCCGAAGTTTCATCCAACAGAGAAAGTGATTCAAATAGGGAACAAACGCGGCATACACCACAACACCTGTCTGAACTGCTGCAAGAAGAAGTGTAAAGGCAGCTGGTGGCCTGGTGGTTAGGGAGCTGCCCCTGCAATGGGAAGGTTGTGGGTTCGAAGGCCAGAACTGTCAGCGTCCTCACTGAGGTACCCTTGGGCGAGGTACCATCCCCACACACTGCTTCACTGAGGTGAAAGGGTTAAATGCAGAGGACTCAAGTAATTTCCTTCAGGATCAATATAGTATGTAAAATAAAAAAGAGAACTGATGCAATAAAGCAAAAAAGAACCTTAAGGTTCAACACCATAGATTCTAAGACCAGCACGCAGAATGGTCCAGGGGGTGAAAAACATCAGACCAAGTGTCCAAGCACCAGTATTTGTGACCGTGACCACCCCAATCCATAATAAATGCTAGATGAAAATTATTATATTGAACACTACTTCAGGAGATCTGATCTGTTGTGTTCCGTTAGGGCAGCTTATGTGGCTTTAGAGTATGACAAACATAGCATGGAAGACACTATACTGAAACATTATGTTAGACAATGTGCTAGAGAACATACTGTATTTAACTGAAAAAAAAAGATGAAAACTGTTTACAATATTAATGGGCTTGCAGAAACGTGGATGACGCCAGGTGAGAAAACTAAAGATGTGTGTAATAGTAATTCAATTCAGAGTTTGAAGCTGGATCACTGAGCAGAGCCCATCATCACCAAAACAAGCAGAGGAGATGGCAGAAGTATATATTACAGCAAGGCATGCTGAAGGTGTACTCCAGCATGATGGATTGTAAATTAGTTCTAGAAACAGACCAGGATGATGAGCTAAAGATGAGTTTAAAGGGTGAAACGCACCCAGTAACTTCAAACAACTTAGACAAAAACTACAGCTGAGATGGCATAATTTCAACTAAATAGGCCATTAGAGTCTATGAAGAGTTTATGAGGAGCACAAACAATTTATGTAACATTCCAGGAAAAAAAAAAACAGAAAAAAGTGTAACCACGCCACAGTAATCCCAGTCCAAATTAATTTAGGCTCTAGTCAAATGAGATGCAGCATGTGGTAGAGACTGGAGCTGAAAGGGATACCTGGCTCCTACTACTGGCTCAAAAACAAGCATGAGGATCACTTGATGTTCTCAAAGAGACAACCCAGATGAACGACTGAACATGGTGAACTTATTCACCAGCAGAAATTTGCATAGAAGTAAAAGCCAGGGATACTTACTGCACGATAGGACATTACAGGCAGTACGCACATGATGGGATGATAGGAAAATCTCCATATGCGACCATTTGGTCTAGAGATATTCCTGAACTTCTGAACCCGGAGCCAAATGAAGCAGAGACTACAGTTATAATCAGACATCAGACTGAACAAAAGGTAACTGAGTTACACGGTTTGCAAAGGAAAGTAAAAGAAAGAAATTAGAAAGTGAAGGGCAGGAAAATTGTGGTTAGTGAAGCATTTGTTATAACAGATAATACAGCTGAGTTACAGAAGCAGGATGAAACTTCTAAGCCATTATTCCAGAAATGTGTGACTCAGAGTGGGCGGAATGAAGAAGGATGAATAATGCTAAAAGAAAACAAGCTGTGCGGAGCACAGAGGAAATGAGCAGTCAGTGGTTCCAGAATGAAGTGTTCCCCAGAAAGGAAGTGCTAAAGTGCTAAAGTCCAGAACTATGGGTTGGTCATCTAGGGCAGGCTAACAGAATTGTAAGTAATTTTTTTATCGGCCTTGTTGGTAGTAAATCCTATGATTTCTAGAGAAGGCATGCAATAGGAAATGCTGACAGAGACAAGGGGTTATTTTTTAAGAGACAAGGGGTATGAAGACCATGTCATTCCACCCCTCAACTGACCAGCTGACAGAGTACTTTAATAAGACTCAAAAAATGCTGCACAAGCATGTGGTAGAGACTGGAGCTGAAAGGGATACCTGGCTCCTACTACTGGCTCAAAAACAAGCATGAGGATCACTTGATGTTCTCAAAGAGACAACCCAGATGAACGACTGAACATTTTGTCTATTCTTCTCAGGATTAGAGACAATTTAGACCAGTTATCAAGAACGTTATTACATGGAGGAGGCCCAGTAGGGACAGGAAAGGTGGTATGACGGAGCAGCCAGAAACAGAAAACTGAAACCTGAGCCTGTGTTTGACATTAGCCTGTTAGCAAGGACCTTATGAGATGCAGCAAGAATTAAGTCCCACTACATGTGAACTGTGGCTGACAGACTTCAAAAAAAAGAAACTGAAGATCTTCCATATCAACATGCTGAGACCAGATAAAGAGTGTCGCAAACCAGAGCCTTTGTTGTCAGGGAAGAAAAGGAAAGAAAATAACAGTATTGTCCAACAAACAAAGGCATTATTGAAACGTTCCTTCTTAGCCCACAACAGCAAAAGGACTTAAGGAGCAAAGTGTCATTAAATGTTTTCTGATGAGAGCTGGGAAAAACAAGGCTCACTGAACACAACATCTGATAAAGTCAGAGCTTGTTTGGCAAACAAACTGCAGGGTGCCAGCATGAATGATTCCAAACCTGAAGAGAGAGGATTAGGCGAGGTTAGAGCTTGGAGCGGCTGAACCTTATAAAGTGAGAGGTGCAGTTCAGTGGTTCTGGTTCCAAAAAAGAATGGGGTCTTACACTCTGGTAAGCATGAACTTTCCAAAATGAAACAGCGTTTCTGCTTTTGACCCATATCCAGTGCCAAAGCCAGACAAGCTCATGCAAAGCCAGTTTTTGCAACTATAGACTTATGCAGAGGACACTGGTAACATAAAGTCAAGTAGCAAAGAACTAACACATTTCTAAACCCCATGTGCACTATACCTTTTAGCTGTCATGCATTTGGATTTCATCGAGCTGCTGCTATGTTCCAAAAACTCATGAGTGATGGTTTATGAGCAACAAGTTTCCACATTAACCTACGTAGATAATGTTGTCATCTACAGCACCATGTGGAGGGAGCTGCCTGACTGAAGACCCAGCTGGTTGTGCAGTGGAATGAAACACCACAAGTGGACAAAGCTGTAGATGTAAGGGGCTTTCCAGCACCTGCAGTCAAAAGGATGGTGTAGTCCTTTCTGCGACAAGTCAAATGGAATTGCAGATTGATTCCCAACTTTTCAAGCAGTGTGGCTGAACTTACCAACTTAACCAAAAAAGACAAAAATGTTTCCAAAGGAAGGTGGCATGGTGATGCACTACCACTAGGAATTGACTTTGTTTTAGAAACAACCATAGAACATCCAGTGGACAAGAAAGATATGACAGCAATGTGAGTATAACTCCCAGGCATTCATCACTTTCGAGTAAATTACAGGAATGGCAACCAAAATGTTGTGGCAAACATTTTGTCTCAACACCCAGAGGAGTGACAAGTTTGTGGTGGGGATGTCAGAAGGACCTGACACATCACCAGCACCAGGTTCGTGTACAAGGTTCCATTAGTCCACATGGTCCCACATCTTGAAGACATTAAAAAGGGCATTGGAGCTTAACCTGGAACCTTTTGTGCTGTCAATCTGTAGTGAACCAGCTCTTTGCATCTAGCACTACTGTAACATGTCTGAGGACCATCACAAGCTCCTCGTCATGATGTCCAACCACAATCCAAAAAAGAGTCATTGTCTGATCGGCATTTATTCAATTTTCAGACATTTCTTTTTCAAAGCAGCTGGCAAATAATACAAAGTACCCAGAGAATCTCCAGGCATTTATGACCAAAAAAAAAAAATCCAATAGTAGCTTGACCTAAAATGAATGTGAGTGTAGACCTTGAGGACAAATGCAGATTTTTTTAAAGGGTACATATTATGCAAAACTCACTGTTTTTAAAAACAAGTTATAATAGGTCTATGGGCTATACAAAACATGTTCATGAAGTTCTTTGCACAAAATCACTCTCACAT
>JBBIGA010001174.1:0-15940 GCA_037576975.1 Alestes dentex | reverse complement strand
CCATCACACAACTGGCACCTGTCAGTACATGTCCATCCCTATCCTTAATCACCCTAACCTGCTGCACATCCTTTCCATCTCTAACACATCCTTTCCATCTCTAGCACATCCTTTCCATCTCTAACACATCCTTTCCATCTCTCCTAGGAAAACCTGCTGTATGTGGGAAAACCTGCTGTATGTGTTGTAAAAACATCAGTAATGCCTTTAGGTGTGCTGCATTCAGATATACAAGAAGCTTTAAGGGAAATATCATCATGTTTGTCAAGTGTGCATATAGCCAACACAGTCACCTACTATGGAACAAGATATACTGTGGGTAAGAATGTGTTCTATGGCTCCACAGGAGGACGGTCTGACTTTGCTGAGATTATTCAGATCACCATTTTGGATTACTGTATACAATTTGTTGTTAAGCTACTCGCTGCCTGGTATGAAAAGCACTTTTCAGCTGGAAGATACAGGCAAATTCACTCTACTATAGCTTCAGAAACTTGAGCTGTACCCTTTGGCTGCATACAGTATAGGAGGTGAAGAGGTATTTTACTGATCTACAGTGATTAGCTTGGCATAATTATATGGGTTTTAATGTAAATTCCTCCACAGTTAAGTTTAAACTCATATCAGACCAAAAGCTCTTGTATGAGCAGTTTGAATTCAGTGAACTATCTCCCTGAGAAGCTGGACAGGAGAAGGGAGGGCCCTTGCCAGGTGCACAGTTTTGAACTCAGGTAACCTGTAAGGTGCCCAGCTGAACTCTAAGTGAACTGTCAGGGCAAGAATAGAAGATGGCCGTAAACTTATAAGCGTAAAATGGCCGCGATGATGACCTAATGCACAGGTGTCTGGACTGGATGCCAAGAAAGGGGGAGTTAAGCAGAATCAGATAAGGTGCATGTCCAGAGAGCCATTAGAAGGGGAGTTACTCAAAAGAGTGATACATTTCATTGGTCAAGGAAGAACTGGAGGAGTCACTGAAATATGAATCAGAAGATGACATAATCTGTAATAATTGATTGAAACAATAAGCAAATCAGGTGAAGGAAACTCCAATATTTTCTATAGGCACGACAAAGCTGAAGAGATAAGGAGATTGGCTTTTATTGGGTAAAAACAAGCAGGTGGTCCTAAACAACACTTTGGGGAGTGTTGAAAAGAATGAATGTATGAGTATTGAAGATGTATAAAAACACATGCACAGAGGGAGAGAGCAGAGCGTACGGGAGAAGACTGGAAGAAGCGCAGTTCTCACGGGCCTTCTGCTGTGACCTTGAATAAATCAGAAACATCGCACCTTTTTGACTCCGTATGATTTCTTGGACTTAGGAGTTTGGGACTTGGAAAAAGTTTGGGACTTAGAATAACTTTGGACTTAGCTTTAGCTTAGCTTAGCTTTAGCTTGGCTTTAGCTCAGCTTCGATCACTTGCTTCTACAGAGGCAAACACATGTTTACCCTGAAGCGTCACATTTGCTGTACATTTTAGGTAATTCAAAAATTGATAATTCAAAACTGAGATGTTCCTTGAAAAAGCCAATGAAGACTACAGGAAGAATGGAACACTTCTAGCTTTGACAAAAGTCAGGACAGGCATACTAGAGGAATACTGCCTATCCATCAAGTTCGCAGATAAGTGATGTTGCTAAAGTACCTGTTCAGATATATCCATGCCTCAATGAACCTGGCTCGTTCTCTGGTTACTATGGCTGGCTACAAAGCATCAAATACAAGATGGCAAATTATCACATTATCACACTTTGGTTCCTAACGTAATGTGCAATGCACTGAAACGCAAGAGCCCTGCTAACCAAAAGTCTGCAAAGTGTGTAAAAAACGCCCCGAAAAGCAGAGGTTAACTACCTACCCCCTTATCCGGCCAGAGAGGATGAAGAAAGTCTAGAAACAAGAAAGATTCAGTTGCTCACATGGCACCTAGCATAGAGGACCTCAAAGCCAGATGGCCTGCTCTGTATCTCATGTAAGTGAATCCTGATTTGGTATATCCATCATGAAGTCCTACACTGGTAATGTATGGTGGTCCTTATTTATTTATTTGTATTTCAGATACAGGAATCTTGAATCAAAGTTTATGTCCAAACTGGATGAATACCCTCCAAGGCTTAGGGCTCTCTTCCAATCCAAGGGTGGTATGGTGGGATTTTGCAGACTATCCTAACTGTATTCACTTAATCTTAACATTTGGTAATATTTTATTTCGGTGACAGGCATTTTGATAAAGTGATTGGATTTCATAGCTTATTATTAAACTAGTGTGTTTACATAACAGGTATGTTGGCATTTTCTCTATTGTAAAATGCTGCAGTCAGTGTGTGCCTGTTAGTGTTTAATTTTATTCAGTTATTTTCTGTGTGTGATAGTTGATGTGTGCTGGTCTTTTACATATACAGTAGAATGAAAACACAAAAGCAGTATGTGGTGTTAAAGGGTTGTGGTGTCCTAGTGGTAGGGTCCTTGTCGAGACCGCTTATACCGAGACCAAGTCCAGACCAAGACCAGAGGGCGTTGAGACCGGGACAAGACCAAGACTGTGAAGGGCAGAGACCGAGTCAAGACCAAGACCCCAACAGGGTGAGACAGGGTCGAGACCAAGACCGGCGTTCTGACTTTCATCATAACTATCAGAATGCCGGTGTTGGTCTCCACTCGGTCTCGATGCGCTTTGGTCTTGGTCAAGACTTGGTCTCGGTGTAGGTGTCTCAACTACAACTAGACTGTATTTGCTGAATAAGAGGACTTGCTCTATGCTGTAAATGTATTCAAAATGAAGCGTGATTGTAGAGAATATTGATTATAATTTCAGGGTCCAGGCAATCCTAGCGTCAGCATGTTGTTATGCAGTGCTTGATGGTATGCATTGGTGAATCTACAGATCAACTCCTAAAAGAGTACGATGTAAGTTTAACTATTTTTTGTTCCTGTATGTAAAACCTGTGCTGTATATAAATAAGTAATGTGTGTTTTTAGGTTTTATAGACTATGCAGAAATGTTATTACTGCTCACCATCTCAATCTGAGTTCACCAACTGGCAAATTTCATAATTTATCAGTATTATTTCCAAGAAATGCCTCACTGGTAGAAGAAGCTATGACTTATTTCAGAACTAAAATACATAATAAATTGCTCTCATAGCAAACATTTTACAGTTCTATGTGGAGATATCATTTTAAGGAATGTCTCCCAATTTTGCCTGAAAGGATCAACTTTAAATCTGATGGTATTTTGTGAATATGTCCATTGGTTTTCTTTCTAGGGTGTGTGTGTTTTTTTTTAAATTATTTTAAGAAGCATTGTCTCATCTTTTTTGGCGATACCCTCTATACTCCACAATGTTCTTGGTGTTTTAGGATTCTGATGGAGATGGTGTGTCACAGAACCTTGCTGCAAAACAAAGGAAATGTACAAAATCAAGACTGACACTGGTATTATGGTAGAGGGTGTGAAAGTTCTGAATGCTTTGGGTAATTTTGCAAAGGCTTGTTGCATGCTTATTGCACTGACATATGCAGTGGATCTAAAGGAGCTTCGGTACATGTTCGAAGTCTGCTTGACCTAGATTGTTCAAGAATGTCCCCAAAAGTGAACAACCTCAAGAATAAGCTACAATCTTAAGAAAATGGACCCTTGCAGAATAAGAAGTGAATTGTTTATTCACTGCCAAAACTAACTGTTATCTGCTTGTTTAAGTTATTGTCTTAGTACTCCAGATGGGGGGAGAGGCTTCATGTTTCTTGTTTGCATATTATTTCTGTTTTTTACACCTAGTATTAGCACAAGTGTTCATATAATATCAGTTCATGTCGGTCAGGTCATCAGTGATTAGATGCTATACATCCTGCCATTGTTTCTTACAGCACTTGCCTGTTGTATTTTATTATTTAGATAAACATGGTTATACTGTGTGTTTCTTAAATAAATACATGGTAATCTGTTGACCCAACTGAATTAAATTTTGATGCCAAAAGGACAATATTGGATAAATTGGAGGAATAAAAATATGCAGTTTGGCATTCTGTGTTGCAGAATAGAATTAAAGGCCCATAATTAAAGTAAAACTTAAGATAATTAAAACTTGAATTTATATGAATTTGTCATGTAGGTACTGATGAAATATGTTTTTTTTTATTTGTCAGCTTCACAACCTTCAAACACAGACTTCGCAGGGTGAACTGTACCCCCCACTGACCTAGCCCAGCCCAACACCCAACTTCCACTCAACCCCCCTTTCTCGTCTCTCACTACCCTCCGGTCCCCAACAATCCAGAGGATGGTGACAGACGAGAAAGGGCTCAAACCACACAAACAACACATTTCAAACACACATAATAACACACAGAACCCCACCCAAATGTCCCCAAAAACACACATAAACAGGCCAAACGACCACCCTGCTGTCCCACAAAGGCTCATGGGAGCCAGTGTGACTGCCGGCTTGTCACACATCCCCCTCCGATGGGGAGCGCCATCCACGGCCACCCCACGAGTCCACCATGGGGAGCCCTTGGTGTGTCCTCCTGGGCCGCAACAGTGCCCTCACCACTCGCTCCCCGTTTCCCCAGGTCCCTCAACACACCACCTGCGTCCAGTGGCTCCGGGTGGCCAGGGTCCTGCACGGTAGCGTCCCTCACACCAGCCTGCACCTGATATGGCGCCAGTCTGTCCCTATGCAGGACCACAGCCTTGCGGCGGCCCCTCAACCGCACTCGGTAGACCACCTCGCCCAAACGCTCGAGGACCTCATGCGACTATGGCACACTGGAGAACAACATGATAAGAGATCAGGTTGTGGAGAAATGTGCCTTGAAAAAGCTGAATGACAGATTGTTGCGGGACGATTGACTGAGTTTAGACAAAGCACTGTCAACTGCAAGAATTTTTGAAGCTGCACAGGCAGAATCCAAACTTCTCACAGAGAGTTCTGGTCATAGAGCCGGAGACGACCGGGTTCATTTCACTGGGAAGGGTGCGCGTGTGGATCGCGGACGGAAAGCTGCACCTGCAAGAAGAGATTTTATGCCTATGCTCAAACTACTCCACTTAAATGTGTAGGTTACTTTGAGGTAGAAATGAGATGGAAAGACAACGTAGTGAAAGATAATGTATATGTGATAGATGGAAATGTTGAAGCCCTGCTAGGAAGAAAAACAAGCTTTGAACTAAAGATACTTAACACAGGAGAAAAAGTGAACACAGTGAGGCAGACGGCGAGATTTAACGAGCTTGTTAAAGAGTACCCACTAGTTTTCAAAGGACTAGGTCAGATTAAAGGTTACAGCCATAAGGTTACAGCCTGTAGCACAGTGTTTAAGGAGAGTCCTTTATCTCATGTTAGAAGCTGTAAACCAGGAGCTAGACAAGATGCTTGAACAGGATATAATAGAGGAAGTGAATGAAGGACCAGAATGGGTTTCTAATATCCTGATCATACCCAAGAAAGACACAAAAGAAGTTAGGCTATGTGTAGACCTCAGGGAAGTGAATAGAGCCGTGATCAGGGAAAGACACCCGGTGCCAACAGTAGACAGTATCTTACAGTCAGTGCAGGGAGCAAAAGTGTTTGCTAAGCTGGATGCACGGAAGGGGTTTTGGCAGTGTGACTTAGCCCCAGAATCCAGACCCCTGATGACCCCCCTCATCACACATAGAGGGTGCTACCATTTTAGAAAAGTCCCCTTTGGTTTATCAAGTGCACCAGAAGGCTATGGACTCTATGTTATGTGGAATGCCTGGCACCGTCTGCTACATGGATTATGTAGTGGTCTTTGGAGAGAACGAAGAGTAGCTTGAACAGAGACTAAGACAAATCTTTCAGAGATTCCAGAACAGAGGTCAGAACAGAAGTCCCTCAACAGAAACAAATGCATCTTCAGACTACAACAGATTGAGGCACTGGGACACGTGATCACTGCCGAAGGAATTAAACCAGACCAGAAAAGTCTAAGCTGTCTGCAAAACACCCAGACCTGAAAGCGTACAGCTACTCCGCTCATTCCTAGGCACCTGTAGATTTCTCATGAAATTCATACCAAACTATGCAAACCCATCAGAACCGCTATGGAAGCTGACTAGGAAAGGACAGGCATGGGAGGAGACAAGTGAAACAGAGAGATCATTCCAAGCAATGAAAGAAGCGTTGGTGAGTGAGCCATGCTTAGCTTACTTTAAACTAGATGCACAGTAGCGATGGAAGCCCAGTAGGATTAGGTGCAGTTTTGCTACAGACCCAATCAAATAGACAGAAAAAGCCAGTAGCCTTTGCAAGCCATTCATTGAGCCCAACAGAACGTTGCTATTCTCAGATAGAGTGTGAGGCTTTAGGATGTGTATGGGCAGTGGGACATTTTAGAACATGGGGGGGCAAAGTTTACTCTGCAAAGAGACCACAAACCCCTCATTTACATGTTCAACCCAGAGAAAGCAACACTGTCACCACCACGAATATAGAGACTTGGCTTAAGACTTCAAGCATATGACTACAGGATAGAACACATAGTAGGAAAATCCAATGTAACAGATTAACTCTCACAACTTCCTTTACCAGAGACAGAATATAATGAGTATGTGGAAACCGATGTAGATAGAGTGTTGTCAGTAACAATGCATGAGGTACAAGCCATGAACCTTGAGCACATGAAACAGAAAATGACAGAGGATGACTCACTGAAGCAACTAAAAATAATTGTGGAGACAGGAGAATGGCCCAGTCCCAGAGGAATTGAACAACAGATGTGCTACAGAGTGGTGCACATATGATGGACTTGTGCTTAGAGGACGCAGGGCAGTGCAACCAAGAGCAATAGTGAAACAAGCACTGCAGATCGGACATGAGACTCACCAAGGAGTGATTTATACAAAGCAATATCTAAGGAGCAAATTCTACTGGCCCAACATGGACCTAGATGTAGAGAGACTGATCAGAAACTGCTCCACCTGTGTGCTCAACCAGCCACTACGTGAAGATCAACCCTTACAACCACTAGTACTACCACCAGACCATGGACTAAGATAGGTATTGATCTGGGAGGTCCTGTCCAAAACCTGTACAAACTAACTGTGATAGACTACTATACTTCCTTTCCAGAGGCTGTTGTTATTTCGGACATTTCCTCAGCCACTGTAGTTACAGAACTGATTAAGATATTTGTTAGATTTGGCTATCCCCTAGAGGCTGTTACTGATAATGGTAAGCAGTTTGTAGGGCAACTTTTTGGATATATTTCTTATTTCATGTGGAATTAAGCACATCAGAGCATCACTGTACTGTCCAAGGAGCGACGGAAAAATTGAGAGGTTTCACAGATACCTGAAGAAAGCCTTTAGGGCAACCCAATTGAAGGAAAGGCATGGAAAGGAGAGCATCCAAAGATATTAAGGGCATACCGTTCAACACTACACAGGGCGTCAGGAGAGACATCAGCTATGCACATGTTTGGATGAGACATCCGTACTAAGTGTCTGAACCTGGAGAAGGCAGGTGGAACTCCAAAAGAAAAGGAAAAAGCAACAGGTGTCAGAAACCATCACAAGGAATACCAAACTAAAATGAAACAGTATACTGACCAGACCAGCAGAGCAAAGGAGCGCAACTTCAAAGTTGGTGACTTAGTTCACATTGCCAGTATGGAAAATGGAAAGCTGGATCACACATTCAGAGACACTTGCTATGTACAACTGAGAAACATCGCTGATAACTCCTTTGAACTGGTCAAAACAGAGGATGGATCAAAAGTGATCAGGAATGTCAAACATCTTCACCACAGACCGGTGGTAATGGACTTTGATGTTTCTGAGCCTCCACTGGTCCACAACACTCAACACCGATCACGATTAAGGGCTTTTTTTGTGCTAGGACAACGCTTCACTTTTTCATGCTGGGACGTGATCGGAGCACGAAAAATCGTGATCGGAGCACGTATTTTGATTACATTGTATTTCGTGATGGCTGCACAAAAACTCGTGAGATCGGGTTGCGATTTGGCAGTACTGACTCAAGTGGCTCAAGTGACTCACACACCCGGATCAGTTTAGTGAGTGATTCAGAGGGAGCCTAATCCTAAAAAGGATCCGAATATTACAGCTCTAGTCAGCATAACTTAATGCATTTTTATTCTGCCCTCTAGCGACTGATATAAATATTGGCGCAAAGCTTAACATGATGAGTTATGTCGAAATAACGACTTATTATGTCGAAATAACGACTTATGTCAAAATAACGACTTATTATGTTGAAATAATGAGATACTTTCTCGTTATAACGACTTATTATGTCGAAATAACAACTTATGTCAAAATAATTACTTATTATGTCGAAATAACGAGATATTTTCTCGTTTTTACCACTTCTTATGTTGAAATAATGAGATATTTTCTCGTTATAACGACTTGTTATGTCAAAATAACGAGATATTTTCTCGAAATAACGACTTATTATGTCAAAATAACGACTTATTATGTAGAATTAACGAGATAATAACACGTAATAATGACTTATCGTCTCCGTATTTTTTTAAAAATCAAATGCGGTTCAGGGCTTCCATACTTCCGTACAGGGCTTCCGTACAAAATAACGACTTATTATGTCAAAATAACGAGATATTTTCTCATTATAATGACTTATTATGTCGAAATAACTAGATAATAACACGTAATAACGACTTATCATCTCCGAATTTTTTTTAAATATTCCGTACATATGTATTCAATAAAATGTTTTGGGTTTCTTTTTGTCACAGAGTGTATCATTTCACTGTTAAAAGAAAGACCAGGCTGACACTTGTCTTACTATTACATTGGTCAAGTTTTTGTGTCATTGATTGCCATTATTCATGCATAAATGGGTATAATGAATTGTATAAAAACAATTCACCAAAACTTGTTGTATATAAAGATACTGTTTTAAACGTTACAGATTTTTCATCAGTTTCCACATCTATTTGTATTAGTTTACACTGCCACTCGCAATATGGTGGACGCACTGACATGTCGTGTCACTGGGAACACCGTGAATGCGCCATCTACCTAGATATGTCTATGTTACAGGGTCAGGTTCTTGTTTCTTGAGAATATCACCTCTACCCCTTCAGCCATTTCTTGTTGGAACAGTTTATTTAAAATATCGTTTGGAAAAGACAGCTGCTCATTTTATAATGTAGGCCCAGAATTGGGATCCCATTTATTTTGGAAAAGTAGCCCCACTAAAGCATTTTGGGAGGACATTAACAAGTTCATGAGAAGTAATATTTTGTATAATTTTCGGCTGTCATTCAGACACATTATCTTAGGCTGCCAATGCTCCTGTGTTACAGATAAGAATGTCTATTTTGTCATTAATTTAAAACTGTTTGTAGCTAAATTCTACATTCATAAGTGTATATTCTCACAGAATAACAATATTTATGATCTTTAAAAAAGAAACTGAATTATATGTGAACACTATTTCAGCATCCCTTAATAAAAAAGCAATCAAAACATTCCTGCTCTGTAGAGAATATAGGATTTTTCAAATAAAACATTCTTTGATTGTTATAAATCATTCCCTCTCTTGTACTATTTCCTTATATTGTTCTTTTTATTTATCTTTCCTCTCTTTTTCTTTTCTTTTGCTACATTATAACTATTGTCATTAGTTACGCACTAGATCACTACATGCAATGTGGCGTGGTGTAAAACATGCTGCCACTGGAGCAGTTGAAATGTGTTCTCTTAAATGGCAAATCATGCTTCCCTGTCTATCAGTCTGTGAAATGAATCTGGGTTTGGCCGAAGCCAGGAGAATGCTACCTAATGGAATGCACAGTGCCAACAGCAAAGTATGGTGGAGGAAGGATAACAAGCTGGGTCTGGTTTTCAGGGGTTTGGGAGGTCGGCCCATATATTGTACTTTAAGCTGACTGTCTGAATGTCTCTTTTTATATTTTGTTTAGCTGTCTTCTTTGTGTTACAGATCACCTACAGTAGTTAAAACATTATGTATTGGTTTGTGATTAATTGAGAATGTGAGACAGTCTGGATTTAGACTGATTTGTGCAGGCCTGGGACAGGCTGCAGTGAAACTCCATTGGACGTTGGACTGTGATTATAATGGCATCTGTAAGGACAGGTTGGATTTGCATGAGCAGGAGTGACACTGGCTTTTGCTGGTCTGAAGCTGCCACAGACTTTAGCAACGCCTTTGCTCAGAAGCTGGGATTGGTCAGAAAAAACCTGGCTTTTGCTGGTCAGTGGAGGGAAAATAACTTGTGCTGCAATAACTGTTGAGCTGACACAGGCTGAACCTACACTCATCTGAGACTCTGGGGCATTCTAGAATGGCATGGCTTAATGAAAACAAATTTCTTGACACTTCTTTGACACTGGGATAGGCTATTGTTCAGTCTTAAGTAACTCTGGCTTGTTCTGGGTTGAGACCTAGGCCAGAGATTTACTACTTAGTCGTGCTTGTTTGAGACTGTGAGACACACTGTGGCTTGCGCTGGAATGGGCAGGAGTAAATGTGTCAATCTGAGACCTAATCACATCAGTCAATGGCTAGTCTCAGAAAAGGCAGGCTAGTCACTACGAAATCAAATGCCTTAATTTTACCCCTTAATATTACCTTAATTTTGACCTTAATTTCCTTTTTGAAAATTAAGGGAAAAAGTGCACAGATTAAGACTGATTAAGGGGTAAAACTACCAAATTATCCCCTTACTTTTTTAATTTGCCCCTTAAATAATAGAACCTCCTAAATTAATGCCTTAAATTTAAGTCAAGTAAAATATTACAATATTAGTGCAATATTAACTGTACCTGGTAAAATATTTGGAACATACGAAGAAACAACGCTTCTTTAAGTTGAAAAATGTTAAAGCAAAATGCATTTGAAAGCTAATTTTTGGTCAAATATTTTTGGCTAATTTTTGGTCAAACTATAATACTATAGTTATTGACAGACCCATTTGTGTGGTGTAGATTTACAGTAAAGCTGTGACAGCTATTAGAGCTGTCAGTGGAAATATAATTCAACTTATTCTTTCTTGGGTCAGGCTGAATTTCAGAACTCTTTCACAGGCTGGGTCTTTTATGCTAGAAAGAACAGTTTAAGTTGACAATTCTCCTGAGAGCATCTTATTTATCTGAACTACCTCGTCACTTTGAATAAGGAGCAATAAATACAAATTGTGTCTCTCTGCAGCCAACCAGCACCAAAAAGTTAGACAGGCAAAAGATAAAGGTACAGCAAAATAGTCATCTGTGTAGATGATGTAGATCAAGAAACAACAGTGAAATTTCACTCTTCCTTTTACAGATTTTTTCTGATTGCTTAAACACTTAAAAAAAGGTCTCCCACATTTGACATAACTTGGCACTCAGTTGGCAAAATATATCAGCCCAGATTTGCACAACACTAAGCATATGTTCAGGTTCACACCTCTTGCAAAATTCAACACACAGTGATTTGCAAATCGTTAAACACACTTGTCCATTTCAAAGCACTGTCTTTTCAATAACCACACCCATGAACCAACTGGTTAAACTCAACCACCGGATGTATAAACAGTTGCATAGGTAAAAAAACATCTCCTCTTTTTAGAGTAAATTGGTAGCTTACAGTACATACTGCATGAGAACTTTATGGTATCCATGCCTAACCGTGTGATATTTTACTGTATAGGCTACATATAGTTTGTTTTGTCAATATAAGATTGAGAGTTGAGAATGCCAAGGCAGAAGAGATCCCATGTTCAAAGAAGTCCAAGAAAGATCTATTATTAATATGGTTTTGGTCAATAATGCAATTAGATTCAAACAGTTTTTGACCGAGTGAAAAACCTGTGACATGACTACTTGGAGGTAAGTATTGGACACTGCATGCTTACTTCTTACATTTACAACTACTGTCTGATTAGACGTATGATTCCATTGATCTCCTCTTGTTCGAAATTGGTTTCATGAGCATCCAAAATGTGTGTCTTTATATACCACCATTCTCACCCTTTCTAAACCCAATAGAAAAGTTTTTCTCTGCATGGTGGAGGAAAGTTTATGATCTGCAGCCATATGTTCATGCACCTCTCATTCAAGCAATGGACGCATGTAATCAGATTGATGTATCTATTCAAGGATGGATCCGACATTCTAGAAGATTTTGTCTTGCCTCTGACAACATAGTCTGTGATGTCAATGAAGCTCTATGGCCAGATGCAGCTAAGCAGAGAGATGTTTAGTTTTTACCCCCCTCTTTTTGCATGTCTGTTGTGGTTGCAGTAAATAAAGATGTACAGATTTGATCTTATGTGGTGTTTGGTATACATATTTTGTGTACTTTTTTCTTTAGAAAACTAGAAAAGCTAAAAGTGCTTTAGGATTAATTCAGTAGTGTTTATCTCATTCAAAATTAATTAGCTAATAATATTCATGTGTGTACAATATGACAACCAAGCGTTCACCTATATGTATAAGTTCGCCTATATGGATGAGCTGCCTTTAGCCTGACTGTCCCTTAGTACTGCACTTCTATGTGGATACAGTGGTGTGTTCATAATTGTACACCTGTCTCATCAACACATTTGAAGATTTTTGTACATAGAGAGCAGGACTCACCAATCTTATCTGCAATGGGGCTGGTGTGGCTGCAGGTTTTTGCTAAAATCAAACAGAACTGAGCAAGACCCTTAACCCCAAGTTGCTCCAGGGGGACTGTCTCCTGTAGTTAGGGAATGGGAGTCCCTTTGGATAAAAGTGTCAGTGAAGCGCCGTAAATGCAAATAAGGGGCATACTAAATCTTCCACTCATCATGAGATTATAAGCAAAACATAGATCCAATTTAGTGACAATACTGGCATAACATTTGCTGTCTGACTACAAGAGAAAATTGGAAGTTGAATAGGAAATATTAATTCTGTTTGATTTGGGCTGTGCTTTAGAGCTGTTCAGTTGGTCATTCCTGCAGGTTAGTCTTGTTTCTTTCCTCACAGGGCCTTCTGCCAAGTGTTTTATCAGTACACATCATTTAATCCACTGCTTGCTGTCCAGTGTAGAAACTGAGTATGTAATCTGCTACCAGGCTCAGGTCTTGGGAGAAAGAAGCAAGAATTGTGTTTCTGATCCACAGGGGGATCAGACTCCAACATTATCAGGGTGGCGAACTGATGGAAATGCCTTGCCCTGTCGCTATATTTTGTATAGCTCTAATTTTAAGGGCAGAGATCACAAAGGCAATCTTCACACATTGTAGGTGACATATTGTGGTGTGTAAAGAAATGACAGCACTGGAAGTGGAAATCTCTGCATTTCTCTGGAGACCTGTCATGCTGATCATGGAAAGTCCTCTTTATCCTCTCACTGGATGGCACAACAGCCAGTGATAAGGACCCAGAGGGAGCTGTGACAGCACTGGAGGTAACTGGAACAAAAAAAGTGACACAGTTTGCAAGATGTTTTTCCGGACAGCTGCTATACTTATGTCTACAACAACCATTCTTGGGTGTCGACTACTTAATGTAAATCTCCTGCTACAAAAATCAGTAAACAATCACAGCATAGCACTACTATGGCAAGCTTTTATACATATCTTGTACATACAAAGTTAGGCAAAGAGTATATATACGAATACGAGTAGGTCTAGGTATTGATCAACATATGGTGGGGCTCCTAAACACTTTCTGCACGGAGAGGGTAGAGAACAAGGAGCAGAATCTTGTGTATGAGAACCAAATGGAATAGCTTAAATGTAATAAAGCAAAGATTTGTAACCTGTATTGTTGTAACAAGCCTGTATTGTGATACTGTATATCTCATTACTAGGCTTATAGTAATTCATTGTGCTCTGTATTTTTGCCAGCAAAAACTGAATTTAAAAAAAGTGAAAAAAAACAAGTAAAAACCTAATTAACATGCACTTTGTCTTTTCCTAATGTCTATACCTTTACCTGTAAAAGAAGTACATATAATTATTACAACAACCAATATTTCACATAGCATATTTAAAAAGATGAACAAGGTGTATGTCTTCCATATTGAGTCTTCTGTCACGTCCATGCTGCCTCGGCCACCCCTCCAGTGGGCCACGTAACCTGACCTGTGCAATTCTCATCGCATCTGTGTGTCAAGTACAGGTTTGTTTTTGTTTGAGCCCAGTGCCTGGCAACCCACCTGTTCCTGTTTAACTTTCTAGCTTGCTCATGATCCGGGTTGCTAGGCACCAGTTAAGTGGCTCACCTGTCTCTCGTCAGTGTCTGTGTTAAGCCTTATTTAAGTTTCATTAGTCCTGTGTTTTGATTTGTTGTCCATGTCGAGTCCCCTGTGTCTCCCTAGTTAAATGCCAGCTGATCCAGCAGGCTACCGTGCTATCACCTTTATTCTATCCTCATGTCTGGCTGAGTGTGTGTGTGTGTGTGTGTGTGTGTGTGTGTGAGTGAGTGAGTGTGTGAGAATGCTGGATTGGTCTCTTACTCTCTGCAAAGACTTTGCTCTCTAAACAGGCTTGTGCTTAATGTGAGAGACAGGCTATGGACCCAGCATGGAGAGCTCATTATGCTCTCTGTTTCCAGGTTCTCACATGGTGGACTGTGATTCCTCTCTCTTTCTCTCTCTGTCTTCTGTTCCTACAGAAGTGACCAACCATGCTGCCCTGTCAGCAGGCTGGTAAACCTCTATGTGGCTGCTAAATGCATCAGGTCCATCCCAGTCCAGAATGACGTCCTTGCTTCACTGGCTGAGTGTGACCCTCGTCCCCGGTCTGGCTGAGAGTTGGAGGGGCCCTCTCTGTTTCTGTTTAAGGACTATTTCTGTTTGTTGCTCTCAGAGCCCAGTACCTGATTTATTTGACATTAAAACCCCTTTTGTTAATGAAGCCTCATGCATCTGTGACCTCATTACACGGGTCTAACATAAGAGATGACAGCACCTACATCATGGACGCAGTGGGAATTCCCCTCCCCGGGGAAGAGAGCCTGCTTCTACAATGCTTCACAGATCAACAGGGCCAGTTGGATTAGCTCGCATAACTGGTGTGCACTCTATGCCACATGCCAAAATCCAGTTCCAGTTCCAAAATCCAGTTCCAGCACCCAGGGCCACAGCCATGCGTCACTCCCAGAAAGGTATGGGGGGATCCTTCTGGGTGCCGCAATTTAGTCTTAGCATGTGAGCTGTGTTTTTCACAGTTCCTGGAGATGACGTGGCACAGAAAATATCTGTGCTGATCCAGCCGCTCATGGGGCCAACTCAAGCCTGGGCAGCTGCAGTATGGAGAGCCGGTGGTTCCATGCTTCGGGACTATCCCAACTTCCTCTGCCTCTTCCAGATGGTGTTTGATTACCCAGAGCAGGAAACAACCAGCAGCATGCCCCTTCTCCAAGTCAGATAGGGCTCTGATTCTGGAGCAGATCACTCCATCAACTTCCACATTCTCTTGACTGACAATGGCTGGAACGAGCCAGCTCTCACCGCAGTCTACAGAAAGGGCTTATGTGCGGAGTTTCAAATGGCGCTGGCCTGCTGGAATGAAGACCTCACCCTTGATCAGCTGACTGTGCTGCTGATCAAGCTAGACCAGCACCTCAGGAGAAAGACCAAGCCTTCACCACCGAGGACCTCACATCCCTGTTTGGAGGCGATGCTCCATGCCAACGACAACTGAGTCAACTGGAGACAACATGCAGCCTGAACTCATGCAGCTGTGTTCTTCACTCCTGTCCCCACAGGTGAAAGAAAGATGACTCTATGGGGACCTCTGTTTGTGCCATGGGGCTGGTGGACACCAGGTGGCCTCTTGTTACCTCTGTGGAAACAAAGTTATGTCCCCAAGTGCAGTCGCCTCGTCCTCACCTCAGTCAATACCTCAATTCTGTGTACCTGCAAAACTCTTCTTTCTCTTTCGGCTTTACCCTTCAGGGGTCGCCACAGCGAATCATCTGTCTCCATTTAGTCCTATCTGCT
>JBBIGA010001151.1:0-15942 GCA_037576975.1 Alestes dentex | reverse complement strand
CACACACACACACACACACACACACACACACACATACATACACACACACACACACACACACACACACACACACACACTCTGTACTAAATACACTATGCTGTGGTCAATAAGGAAGTTGGATATTAAATACTGTAGATAAATAAATAAAACTACTGTTCGAGTATTGAACACAAATGGTGGTTTGGAGTTGTTCTCAAGTCCGTTACTGCAGTACTGACATAAGCAGTAATACTGCACATGACAAGATTATTGCACATAATACTCTACAGCACATAATAATAATAAAAAATAAAGCCCGCCAGTACTGAGCTGTGGAACTGTTGGAACACTATTTGGAGAGAATGTGCTCCATCCAGTAGCCCTGGGCAGGAGTTAGAGTGGCATTTGTGATCCAACACAAGTACCTGACCTCACTAAGGCTCTGGTGACTGAATGCAATCAAATCCTCACAGCAACGTTTCAACATCTAGAGCCTACCCAGAAGAGTAGAGGCTGTTACTGCGGAAGGGTGGGGGGCACTATTAATACCCTTTTATACGATTTCAGGAGAAATGTTGGATAAGCGAATGCCTGGGGAGGTCAGTTTAAGGTCTTAAAGGACTAATGAAAACCACAGGCTTTACCCAGTCCCCCTGAATTCCATCTTGAAGCACAACACACAAAAACATCTAATGCTTTTGCCTGGATGCTACAAATCTGTGTGTTTTCATAAAGCACAACACGCTGTCTCAATCTCACAGGGTTTAATAAAGCTGCTTAACTCATAACACGCATGTTAAAGCTGTTTGATGGGTCCTGTCTAATAAAAGGCATAAGAACACGAGTGTAAAACCATGCAATAAAGTCGCTATGCAAAAACATGTAAATGCACCATGATTTTCATGTTATACACCGATCAGCCATTCAATTAAAACCAATGGGAGGTGAAGCAAATAACAGATTACCTGGTTACGGTGAAAAGTGAGACTTTCATTTCGACTTTTCAAGTGGGCTACTTCAGTGGGACAAATTCAGTTGGAAATTCCGCTCAAAATTCAGTTGGAAATTCAGTCTGACTTCCAGGACCTACAGGAAGTGCAGAGCGCATTCCTCACGGACTGAAATCATGTTTTCGGCGGACTCAAAGTCTCGCGCACATTTAATGCATTGGTGGCTGACATGCTGAGTGCACTGGCGCAGCTTCTATATTGAATCTTAAATGCTGTAATTACAATTTAAATAAATCACGCATGTTTTTATTCAATTGCAAAAATTCTATGTTGCTTTTTAAAATTAAAATACTTTTGTCACTAATTTACTTCCATAAGGTTAGCTCCTCTGGTTTGACCCATAAAAGATCTACTGTACCACAAATGACTAAAAAAAATAATGCTGATTACGACAGAAAGCTGCAGACCGGTCAGAGTACCCATGCTGATCCCACCCACCACCGAAAGCATCTCCAATGGACACAGGAGCTTCAGAAATGGACCGTGGAGCAATTAAAGGTTTCCTTTTACATTATTTGGACAGCTGGGTGCACATGTGCCACTTACCTTGGAAAGAAATGGCACCAGGAGGCACTATGGGAAGAAGACAAGGTGGTGGAGGTGGAGGAAGTGTGAGGCTCGGGACAATGTTCTGCTGGGAAACTGTCTGTCCTGCATTACTCTGACATGTACCACCTACTTAAACAATGTTGCAGACCAAGTTCACCCCTTCATGGAGACACGGTTCCCTAATGGCAGTGTCCTCTTTTGACTCTGCCTACTAATTCTCCAGATCTCAATTCGTTCACCCCTCCACGGGACTTGCTGGACAAACTAGTGTTATCCGATCCATGGAGATCCCACCTCGCAACTTACAGGACTTAAGGGATCTGCTACTAAAGTCTTGGTGTAGAACCACAGCACCTTGTGGAATCCACGCCTCAATGGGTCAGACCTGTTTTGGCAGATGGTTTTAATGATACAGCTGATTGGTGTACTTTTATTCACAAAATGTGTTAATGTCTCAAACCACATGCAGGCATGCAACCCAGGCTCGTTCCATTCATGAGCCATTTCCATAAAACCCTTTCCATAACACAGGAACATTCTGTTCTATGTCCCATTGAAGAATTTACTCCTCTTAATTCTAATCAGGTCCGGAGGCTTGTGTTACAGCACCAGTTTCTGGTTTGTGTCACCAAACCTTTTTTTTTTTTTTTTTTAATCTAACTGAAATTTACAAAAATAAAGGAAACTTTCCCGTCTGGGCAGGGAAACGGCACAAAAGTGTAAGAACACAGCTGTCGTCTTAAATCACATGTGCCCAGCTGTTGCAAAGGCTGCAGTTTGGATTTCAACAGAGCTGTGAACCACCTAAACAGACGGCAAACTTTTGTTACATTTCTGACACGAAAGAGAGGCATTTCCAGGGGTCAGCTACCTAAAGCACAGTAGGAGACTGCCTAATAAGGCAGAGGAGCATCATACCATGTTCAAGATGTCATGAAATTGCTCATAATGTGACTAAGAAAGAAAGCACTCCATCTGTAAATGCAAACATAATAAGATACTTCATGGCTGTGATTCATACCTTTCCTTTACATACTAAAGATGTAGTTCATCAAACATCAACAGCTGGGAAATACTGAAACATGATGGGAAATCCTGAAACAACCTATTATTTTTGGTTATTACCAATTACTCATCCCAAACATGCAGAACAAACGTTTTAAAACAGAAATGATTACTTTTAATCATGGGGGAAATGAGTGGTCTCAGTTGAACCAGGATCATTTTCTGCGCTGCCCTTCAGTGGTATTTTCCGTAGGTCTTTATTCGGACCCTCCCTCTAACCCCGTCTGGCTGCTGTTTTTGGCAGGGTGCAGATGGAGAGATCTCCGGTAGACCACACACATGGACGAAGGGGTCCACGGTTTGTTTTAACGACAAACCCTGAACATGCCTCTGTCAGACGCCTTCACCAAACTGTGTTAGCTATACTCTAACACACCCCTCGAGCTCTTTGAGTACACTCACAGTATAAAGATAAACATTCTGCTGTACATCACACACACACTCCTGTAGCGTTTAAGCATCTAAATCAGCATGTAAGGGTATGAGTTCTCCTTTACCAATAAAGTTTGTTTTGTAATTAACAAAAAGGATCTTAAGGTTCCAGACTGACTTTTTTTTTTTTTTTTTATAATCGACATACACATAAATATACACACACGCAATTTTGCGTCATTTTTGGTTTCCCAAAGCTGAACTAGTATTAACAAATTCTGGGAAAAAAACAGTATTACATTACATTGGCCAAAGAACAAAATTATTCTAAATGCTTCAGAAAACCTGCTTTTGTAGGTCATCGGTGGATTGTTACTTTTTTTCCCGATGTGCCTTAAACATTTACAAATGAAGTCAAATTTGATACAGTATAAAATAGTGACAAAGCAACTGCACTATAGAGAGGCATCAGTGTTGTTTTCTAACCCTAACAAGATAAAGAAAAGTACACACGTTTCTTGTGAATGCTGATTTACATCTGAATTTGTGAAGTCATTTGCCTCATATGTGGATCCAAGACGTGTGTGTGTACCCTCAGACACTACTGTTAAATAATTCAGCAGAATTAGCTAAGAAGCTGTGGAGCCTCTTGGCTTATTCTGAGGACCAGGCAGGCCTTGAGACCTCAGTGTTTCCTGACACGGCCGGCTGAGGGAGGGGGTGGAGCAGCTGGCATGAGATATAAGCACAGCAAGCAGGCGCATGTCCATGCTAGGCTAATGACTAGTGGCTAACTTCAAGAGACCCGCTGTTCCTTCCACTCTCTTATGTCTGTTCCTGTGACCACAAACTGGACCTCAGTCTGTGATTTATAGCGTGTTTTAAACAGTGGGAAGTGAAGGACTGCTGCGTTTTTCATTCTGACTCAGGCATTCAGCGAAAAGGGCTTTGCACGTTTTCTGATGCTATAAGGGTTAAGATAAAACGGCCCACTGCTAGTTCTGACTGCAGAGAATTAGCAAAACCTACACAAAATAATTTATCACTGGAACTATTGAACACAGCCTTTATTACAGACAGAAGAACATGAATGTGACGTCCAACAATTGTTATGTTCAAAAGAGCTTAAGACTGTAACAGAGTGGATAAATGCCTGCTTACTTTGGAACAAGATCACAGCAGTGCACTGCAGACCTATGAAATCTAGCGGCTTTGGTAAAGAATGGAGAATTTAACATGTATGCACGCGCTCACACACACACACACACACACACACACACACACACCTCTCTCACAGTGTAAAGACCATTCCAAGTGCAGTTTATTGCCTTTTAGTATTAACAGAATAAGAAGAAGACTGATGGAGACTGTGTGGAGTGTGTGATACTACATATATATACACACACACAAACACACATACATACACACACACACACACACACACACGTATATATACATATACATACACACACACCATGTGTATACACACACACACACACACACACACACACACACACACACACACACATACATATATACGTTATGTGTCAATAACGTTCGCGGATTGGCTACTTTCAAACCTCCCACCTCTCAGTACAGTGAGGGATGCGTCAAATGGCACCAGCCAATCCGCAGCAAGGAGAAATAAATAGCGTTCTCGGATTGGCTACTTTCAAACCTCCCGGCTCTGAGTACAGTAACAAAACATTAATAGTTATTTTTTTTTATATAGAAATGTAGTTGAATTTACATTAATATCTGTGTTACAAAATAATTTAGCACTAAAATGCATGAAAAATGATATATTACCACGGAAAAAAAATGTCGGGGCCTCCTCCACCACGTCCTCCTGCTCTTTGTTTAGGTTTGGGCGCGGTGCTTAGCAACCCAGCACGAGGACGAGGGGGCGTGGCGGAGGAGGCCCGGACATGGAGGGGGAAAAAATGCGGAGGATATCTGCAGTTTCCACGTTAGTGCGGGGGTTTCAGCCAACAATTATTAGTTCGGTTCTCAGAAATGTTCATAACTTGTCGCAGCACAGCAAAACAACTACTTTAGAAGTTCCGCCGGATTTTTGTGAATCACAAGGTTTCGGGTATCTTCCTGAGCCTTGTCAGGAGTTCCTGTGTCCAGTGGAAGTAGTTATATACATTTTAAAAACATGTAAAAACGCCACTAGTGGCGATTTAAAGATGGCGTCGCACACATGCGCAACTAAACAACAAAAATGCCAAATTTTCTATTATTTTAGGTGATATGAACAAAATTCAAGTAATGTAAATCTGGGGGCACTTTTAGGGGAGTTCCTGTACAGAGGGAGGGGGAGAGAGGGCGGGGTCTGACTCGGAGCGCTCAGGAGTGGAGCCGCTCGCACTGGCTCGTTTATCACTGTTTTTACTCCTACAATCAAATATAACTCAGCGAAAATGAGCCTAAAACCCAGAATGAGCATCTGCCAGGAGCTGAACCAGGGAGTGTGCGTTAGAATGTTTACACTCGGTAGAAGAATTTATGTTTAACTTTCTTTGTATGGTTTGCTGTGTTCTGCATTGGAATGAGGTCCGTGTTCTCTGAGCTGCACTCCGATCCATGATATCTGCTGTATAAATAAAGTTGCTGTTGTTTTTACTTGTCTGAAATATTTTTTCTAATGTATCTACTCTGTCGGACTAAATGCTACATATGTCCGTGCCGTGACACGAAGAGCTAACCGCTGAAGGCTAAACACAAGCATGTTTCTTCGTAATGCTGAGATAAAAACATACTTTTGGAACTATTTAGCCATTAGTTTCGACTATCTTTGTTAACTCAGGATCCCGTTGATGTACAGAATCATACACATAGCGTAACAATCAGACGGCCTCAAACTAAACGGCAGGCATATCAATATTACTGTATATGAACGCATTTTTGGGAAATTGCATGCACTAAAACGCTAAAAATAAGAAATTGCACAGAAACACACTCCCTAAGAGTAATATTTTATAATCCACGTAACCACACATGTTCTTGTTCACATGAACTGTTCCCTTCCCTAGAGGTGAAAAAGGTCCCTCTTAAACATTTTCCACTTAAAATGTGGAATGAACTGTATGAACCGGTATACCACCCAGCACTAACACACACACACACACACACACACACACACACACTTCAATGAGTTAAATCAATCTAAGCAGCTCCACAGGCTTCTCTCTGAATATTCCAGAGTTTTTGAGCCTAGTCTCAGCTGGATGCATCTGAGCAGCATAGCAGATTTCCTCTGACAATCATTTTCATATTAACCTGCACTGTACAAGACCTGAAACAAACTAATAATAGAAGCCAAGTGGACATTTTTTTACAAACACTCATTTTTGTCCTTGAATTCCTTCATGAATTCTTCAGTGAGAGATTTAAACTGAGCTGGAAAACATATTTTTTTCTCTCTGTGCTGGTTTTAGAGAAATGAGAGTGGTTATTCTTTATAAATTATACAGTATAGTCTGATACAGTGTGGTGATGTGGGTGCAGCTTTCGGGCCAGAAAATCATGAGGGAAAACAAAAACAAACTGCTTCTTTCTAGTGACCATAAGAACTGCTTTGGTAAAACATCCTTTGTTCGTCTCCAAGACCTGTAATGTTAGTGGGCGTACAGATGACAGCTTTTTAGAGTCTTTTGAGCCCACTCCTCCCTAGCATGCAGTGTAGTGGCCAACATGCAAGAAAGGATGTTCTGTGATCTTTATGAAACACCTGGAGTTTTACACTTCACATTTCCAACAAATTTATTTTGTCAGTTTCACAATTATTTCCCTAAAATCGCTTGTGTGAAATCGCCTCACAGTTTAAAAGTAATTGTCTGGACACTCCATTAGAGTGGAATGGCAAATTCAAATGTTTCTTTGCAACTTTTAGTCCAAAGAGAAGAAGCAATATTGCCAAATCAAAATGTATTTGAATAAATTGGTACCATAAATAAATTGGTACTGGTGATATTCATTTATATATATAAGAGTCATTATAAGTGTGTAGTATAAGTCAAAGGGTTCTTGGTGAGTGCCTGTTTTAATCCATTTTAAAGAACCCTTTGACTTATAATGATATAAATGAATATCACCAGTACTTCAATAAGACTTACCAGCTACATATAACAGTAAAATGCATAATTAGTACTGGTTCGCTGGGTACTGGTACCAATTAATTCAAATACATTTTGATTTGGCAATATTGCTTCTTTTTCGTCTAACTTCAGAAAAACTAAATGTAATGATCACCATGATGTATTATGTTTGTGGCGTATCACCCACTTCTAAGTATCTTTGTAGCAGCTCATACGATTTTGATAATGTTCCTGTTTTAGTTCATGACTGGAGGCAAAATTAGGCCTCCTGAATCTTGACTCCATAATTGTTCTTGCAATCTTGCAAATAGGATAAATAACATTTTCCAATCTTGAAACACATCTCTGGGAACATGTGCAGGGAGATGACGCAAGTGTTATGTGAAGGTCAGGGCCTGCAGTTGGGATCAGTCCTGGACAATATTGCTCTCGGCCCACATTTAGTGATGTGGAAAGGGGAGAAAAAAAGGAGTGATCTTCAAATGAGTTTGAGCACCACATAAATCTAAAAGAATCTGGCCTTGGAAAAACAATGGCCTGATTCCAAACAAGCCAGGTTTATTACTGAATGTCGAAATCCATGATTCAGAAAATTCTCACCCTTTAGGTTAGACAAGGCACGGTAAGGGTAAGTGTTCTGTCTAAAGCTGGAGAGAAAAATGTCAACATTTTGGAGAGAAAAATGTCAAAAATGTCAACATTTTGAAGAAAACACTTTGCACACGCAACCACACAACACTTGGCCCTCATGCAACCGAAGCCATTTATATCAGCATTGCCAGCAAAACACAAATAAGAATCAAATATAAGCAAATAAGAAAACAAATATCAAGAATGATTTTTTTCCTAAAAAGTAGTTGACATTTTGTGAGCTGGTTAGAGCAACAGAGGTTCGGTTCCAGATTTCTGCTCCGTTCCTCCAGTCATTGTGTGGATTAATTAAATGTCATTAGCAACACACCTAATTTAACCTAATGAAGTAAAAGGTATTTGGTTGAGCTACGAGTAACACTGGGCTTCCATGTGGAAAGAGGTCTGGAAATGGTTAAGAGACACTTTGCCGAACATAAAACCACTATTTACTGTATTAATGTTATTTGTATTTATTGTAATATTCATGTTATAACTCAACACTACTGCCCAGCAGTAACCAGCTTGTAAGCTTAATGTTCTGAGGAGCCAAGACTTCTGCACCTTTCTTTTCTGCACCAAGACTTCTGAATATACAGTGCATATTCAGAAATATGCAACAAAACAAAACAAAAAAATCACTGGTCAAATAATGTTTTGCTGATTTTCCAACTGAATAGAAGTTAACAAACAAACATGACATTTTTGAGCTCTTAAGTTGTCTAATAAAGTACAGTAGGCTTCACTCTGTGGTCTGATGGGGGAAAAAAAAAACAAAACCCTGAACTCTTCGCCTACATTCAGTAAATGTATACTTGGAGAAATGAGGGTGGATCTATTGTGCTTTGGGGCTGTGCGGCATCCAGTCACCCAAGAAATGTGGGATTGGAGGGAAGAAAAGATTCTGCCAAATATCAATAAATCCCAGAAGCTAGTGTTTCACAGTCAGTAAAGAAACTGAAGAAGAAAAAGAGGATGAATTTTACAACAAGACAATTATCCAAAACATACATTAAAATCAACTCTGAACTACTTATCTAAAAAACCAAGGTTTAAAACACCATTCCGAACACGTTAGATTCAGCAAATAATGGCTGTGCATTGGAATCTGGATATATGTCATATTTAAATTTGTTCCCTGGAAAGATGTTGTAACTTCTTTTCACAAAATTGACCAGGGATACCCATGTTTTGCAAACAGCTGTGCATTGGTAACATTTTAAAGTTGCAGAAAATGAAGTATATTATAGCCATCTTTTGTAAAATGTATTTGTAATCAGGGAAATTGGGCTGAAAAAGTGTTGGGGAGATAAAAGAACTAGTCAAGTGTTTGGTTTTAGACATAACACTAGCCAAATATATCACACAAACTTGGAAGAAACTATGAAAAAAAGGAAAAACCCTTACCTTCTGAAAGAAATCCTCTCCTCCGCTTGATCTCCCTTCACTGGCTGCTACAGAAGAGGAAGAACAGATGAGAGACAGAGTCAAAATCAGCAAAACACATATAGATAGGTGCTGTATGTAATAGAAATAAGTCATAAGTACAAAGACAAGCTTACAATAAAAACAGAAATCCGCTGTGGACACGTTATGCAGAGAAGTTGATCTGTACCATCCACGGTTCAAGGTCTGTGATTGAAAACCTCATTTGCATATATTTAACTCAGAATTTGCACATTACTAGTTAAAAGGTTCAGCAGATGTGCTTAAAAACTATTAATTGTATTGTGACCTAATACTGCACTATATGAAATGCATTTTAATGGATAATCATGCGATCTGCACTCACACCTATATGCTTTCACCACTAGATGTCATGAGGAAATGAGAACAGTTCATGTAAGCAAAAATATTTCATACAGTAGGTAAAAGTGAACATCAGTAAAAACGTGGGTGATTTATTATGTTATCTTCTCATATTGCTTTAAAAACGATGTATGGTCAAAAAGCATCAAGGCAGCAGTAAGAGTTTTTAACAGCAAAGGAGAATTGCCTGATAGATTAAAAAAAAAACTCCAAAAAAACAAACAAAAAAACCCACTTCGTAACGTTTAAATGGAAAAAGGGGGAAAAAAGAAAAGTAAATACAGTCCTCCAAAAAATCAAGTTGCCCATCAAGTTGAGCTTGTGATGCAAAAAAACGTAAATAAAAGATACTGGAACATGATATTTGAATAAATACTTGACAGATTAATACAATGTCAGTAAATAATTAATTTAATAAATAATTAGATCCACTACTGGCATTCAGATGTTTATTAATTAAAACAAACAAACATATAAACAAACATAATTTAATATGATACATGTACAGTAAAACAAACAAAGGACACATGTACAGAGAGAAATAGAGTATAAGAGAGAAAATAAGAGGAATGAGAGCAAGACACAAGCAAAGAAAGACAGAAATAGAGCAAATAAAGAGAAAAAGGGAGAAAAGAGGAAGGAGTGAGAAAAATGGAGAGAGAAAGGGACCCTTCATCCACCCCTCCACTCTGACCACAAATCGCTCTGCTGAAAGCCCATCTGACCATCTGGGAATCCCTCCCCGCTGCCAAAGGCGGGCCGGGGATCGGAATCTGGCCCGGCAGAAACGAGGAAGACCTGATTACGCAAATAATCACAAACACGTTTCTGCAGCTCCAGACAGGAAGCGCCGAAGCCCATGACTCTCCTCCGAACACAAACCAAACAGCGCTGACCTCTGGAGCCAAACTCCTTCAGAGCAGCCTTCAGCTCCTCACTCACTCCATACATTATTCATCAGCCGCTCTCTCACTTTCTCACTCGCTCTCACTCCACCACAGCAGCGAGCTGGAGACACACAGCGCCAAAACCATGGAGGTCACAAAACCACCAAACCAACACGCCACACAAAAAAAGACTGGTGGGGAAACAGAGGGGCAGAGAAGGCGAGAGAGAGAGAGAGAGAGAGAGAGAGAGAGAGAGAGAGAGAGAGAGAGAGAGAGAGAGAGAGAGAGAGAGAGAGGAGCTAGAGTGTGAAAAAGAGGAGAGAGAAAGAAGCGAGGGAGGGGAGAGAGGGAGAGAGAGAAGAGACAGAAAAAGAGAGGAGCTAGAGTGTGAGAATAAGACAGAAGGAGAGAGAGGCAAGAGAATGAAAAAGAGGAAAGAGATAGAAGTGAGCGAGGGAAGAGAGAGAGAGACCCCAACAAAAAAAAGGGGGGCACAGGAAAGAAAGAATACACCTGGTAATGTATAAAACACATAACAATAAATCAATAATGTGACAAGGTTTTGAGCAAAGTCATTTACTTTTGTTGCAATTAAATTCATCAAAACACAGACAGAAACTCGTCCGAAGTTTGATCACTCACATGACTTTTTGGAGACCAAAACAAAAAGACTTGGTGGGTTATTTTCACTGCATCATCTATATTTACACAATGTGTTAAGGACCATGCATAAACACACACACACACACACTGTCACCACTGAGAAATCCAGTCTCTCTGTAAACTGTACTGTAACATCTACTGAATGAACACAAACAGACTTCTCCCAGAGAGAGAGAGGAAGAGAAGAGAAGAGAAGAGAAGAGAAGAGAAGAGAGAGAGAGTGTGTAAAGGGAGGAAAAAGAGGAACGAGAGAGAGGAAAAAGAGAGAGAGAAAGAGTAGAGAAAGAGAGTGAAAAGAGAGAGGAAAGAGAGAGGAGAGTGAAGAGAGAGTAAAGAGAGACAGATTGAGAGAGAGAATGAGAGAGAGAAAGAAAGAGTAAAAAGAGAGAAGAAAAAGAAAGAGAGCGAGAGCAAGGGCTTGGCCTTTTCTGTCAAAGCAAACAATCACACAGCAGAGCCTTTCTCACCACAAAGAAAATGTAAAATATTGCAGTTCATGTATAAACACACACACACATGCTGAATGACCCCGGTCCAATTACATGTTCAAGTTTTGCTGATATTCTGCATTAAAATTAGGACATCCTTACAACCTCAAATTCTTGAAATGTTCTCCTACAAATTTTAATACTAATCATAATTAAAGTACATAGCTATGTAAAAGCAGTAGCAGCAGTCATCTCAAATCTTGTCTCTAAATAATGTGATAGACAATGGTATGTCCTACAGGTTTAGAAACGGAGCTGCTCAATAAATCATCTGCCACTCGTTACTGCGATATCAGTCTCTGCAATACTGATATCACAAATGGCTGCGATATGCAAATGAGCCTCTTACCAATCACAGTGTTCCTGACAGGGTGACCAATCACAGCTGATTTGAAAACGAGCTGCATTTGTAGCTTACTTTTCATATATGGTCTGTATGAAAGGGGCAGTAAATATCATTTGAAACAACTTTTAGCCTTTTTAATTCCAGAAAAGTGATGATTTGGGCCATTTAATATCTTGAAAGGCACCACAGTCGCAATATGGAGCAGTAAAACTGCAATACTGACATGTTGCCCATACTGTGCAGCCCTAGAAACTACATTAGAATGTTGTCTGTGTGTGTGGCTGCCCCCTGCGTTGTGTGGAATTAAGAGGTTAAGAGACAGTTCTGGTGCTGCTCCTTTTGTACAGTGTGGCTTAGGGCACTAACAGAAAAGCCGTTTTGTCGACGCGTCGACATCAGAGGCACAAGTCGACGAGTCGTGTGTTTTTTTCCTCTCTGTGTGCGCACTTGTGTTCACAATGCAGTCTCTGCCTCTGATTGGCTGATGCCGACATGCCTTCCTTGGTTTAACCAATTATTATAGTCCCTTCATAAAAAGGGCGGTAACGTTGGCGCGAGGGGAATCTACACACAAAACCACAACAAGACGAGAGACACGGCAGCAGAGGAGACAGACACACATCACATGTGTGGAGATCCTTCACTCTAGACACACAAACAGCACGGAGACCTGCACAACCTCCAAGTCGGTGTTAAAGTACAGGAACAGTACCGGCGTTCTGCACGGCGTCTGAAACGGCACCGCTAGCTAACATGGGTGATGCTGTACTGCAGAGAGTCGTCCAGTCCAGAGGAGTGGGGCAGCTTTACAGAAAAGCCTCTGACTGATCAGAAAAAACAGCAGATCATAGATCTGCTTGTTAATTTCATCGTTAAAGATGTGAGACCTTTGGCTGCAGTACAAGCCGAAGGCTAAAGTTGCAGAGAACTTTAATAAAAGTTGCTCATTGTTGGACGCCTGTGTTCCTCCGCTGCGTCTGTGTGACGTCATCAAACGACTTGTCGACTCGACTTTGACTTTATTGACGGATAAGTCGATCTGAAAAAATCTGAAGTCGTTAATGCCCTAGTGTGGCTGTGTCAGAATTAGATTACATTTACATCATTTTGGCAGACTTAACATTTTTGCATATCACAACTGTAGGTGAATAACTGTTAAGAGTCTTGCCCAAGGACTCTTACTGGTGTAGCGTGGTGTGATTCCCAAGTGAGGAATCGAACCCACAGTCATGTTATCCACTACACCAGGGGTCACCGACATGGTGCGCCCAAGGACCACATGGGTAGCCCACGGGCCTGTTATAAAAACAGCACAACTCACCACTGAGCAGCATCTAACATTTAATTTTATCCTGTTGCTATTCTTCTTTAATCACATTTGCATTTATATAGATTTGATATGACAATATATTTAAAAAAAAAAAAAGCATTTAAAACATGTTTTATTATACATAAAGTTTAGTTAAGTTTAGGTAAACTCTGTTCTAGTGAATCAAACTGGTAGCCCTTCGTATGGCTCAGTACCTGTGAAGGCTGGTGACTCCTGCACCACACTAACCAACCGCTACAGCAAAAAACGCTATTGCTATTTGGAGTATGCTACTGTATTTTAACTACCCCTGACTAGACAGTGTGTGTGAGTTACTCAATGGGAAGAACTCCGTCACAACGCTCAGTGCGGTCCGTGAAAGACATGCAATGTCAGGATGCCATCAGATTAGGGGACTCCTAATATGTTCTGCACAGACAACACTGGGTAGTGGGCCATCTGATATGGTCAGAAAAAGCTATAGTAAGCATTTCAAGAATACTAAAATAGATAATTAATGCTGGGCAACAATTAAAAATTTTAAATCGCATGGTTATACACAAAATTAAATAATTCAAAACTACTGTATTGTGCACTTTTATTTCTGAAGTACTGCTATATGACCAAAAGTGCAATAACATTTGGTTCGCAAACACTTTAAACAACAGCACTGTTCCCTTTAACACAGTTACACTGCTGAAGTTCAAATTTTTAATATTTCTGTAAATCTGAACTTAAACATTAATGTAATCAAATCAAATATAAAACCAAAGCTAATTGCCACTGCAGGTCATTCACGTTTTATCTAGTTTGTTATAGAAAAACAAGTTCCCCTCAGAGTCCAGAGCATTATAGCAGCTGCAAAGGGGACCGACTCCATATGAAAGTCTCTGTATCTGAATGCAGTGTCGTTAAAGTCCCTGTTAGTGCAATGGTGTCCCATTACTTTTGTCCATATAGTGTATGTTGACTTTTGGGCAATTGTATTGTCCATCATAAGAATTTACAAGTTTTTAGACAAGATTATTCTAAGATCAGGAATACAACAGAGAATCTGTCCTCTCTTTGCTGCTGTACTCTTCTGGGAATCCTTTACATTATGGTTGGAACATTACTGTGAGGATTTGATCGTGTTCAGCCACAACCGCAGGTACTGATGTTGGATGAATAGTTCTGGAACATGCGGGGCGGAACCATTACAGCAATTGCAAAGGGGGACCAACTCCATATGAAAGTCTATGTATCTGAATGCAGCGTCATTAAAGTCCCTGTTGGTGTAATGGTCAGGCGTCCCATTACATTTGTCCACCCGCAAAAACCATCCGAGACATGGAGCACCGCACTCACGCACCAACGAGCCCAATCCTTTCCCTACTTACTGTATCGTGATTTACATCTCATTTGCACTACTGTTACAGTGCTGTATTGTCTATTTATCGTATTGTTTGTCGTAACTTGCATTTTGTTCAGTGCTGTAACTGCCTCCTGTGCTATAATCAAACTTGTGGTGCAATACATTACAGTAATGTACCTTTCAAAAGGGCTCGGATTGCACCACAAGTTTGATGCAAGTTTCTATCGTAACTTGCACTCACACTATGTCCGTGTTCACAGTGCAGGCCTCAGACACAAATAGAGCTGCTTGGCATTTCAGACATCATATCTGATCTTCATATTCACACCATGTTACTTGTTTTTATTAGAACATCCCATAATATCTCCACTAGACTCCATCAAAATCCAAGTGAAATCAGAGCTAATTAAATTAGGATCTTCAGCGATGCTCATCCGGTCTGACACGTCCAAACTAAACAGAAATGTGCTTATCGTCTTATCTCAAGATGTTCTCTGTAGCAACGTTCGCTGACCACTGAGTGCTGCAATCACATCATCAGGCTACCCTGGAAAGGGAAGACAAAACATAAACAAAACGCAAAACCAAAAAGTCGAGCCAGGGTGGAGAGTACAGTGCAAGGCCGAGGCAGATTAATATCAAATACACACATAGAAACTGCTGGACCAGGACACTAAGCTCCATGTTCATAAATGTGTCTTCCTTAGCATGAGGAGCAAGCTTTGCTGATAAATAACTTTCATCCCCTAAAAATGCCCAAAGGTGAATTTTACATCAGAACAGGAGTCGACATCAGAACAAGGGGATCAACTGTTTGACCTGTGGCTTTACTCTCAAAGTAGAAACCAGGGCTGTCGCAATAATTATTTAACTGCGCAATTATTTGAGCCAATTGAGACATATTAAAGCCATATATAAACTACAGGCCAGAAATTTAGGACCATTCAAGATTTTTTAATTACCAATTTGCAACTTTTCCTAAATTTTATGACAAAAAATGATTAGAAATACTTAAAAACAAAAAAAAAACAAAAAAACAAATGTAACTGACTCCTTTTCAATATTTTACAGTCTGTAGTAATATTTAGGCTCAAACACAAAGGCTCAAACTACTGGTTTAGAAGAGACATCAGTTCTGTTTTTAGTGAGTGACATTCACTTTGTGTTGATCATGACAAAAGAAAAGTATCACTCAGTTCTTCAAGCAGTAAACAGTTCTGTCTGATTTGCTAGAGCTCATTTGAACCTGTGGGTCCAGCTGGTCCCTGCAGCTCAATAAGAGAAAGATCTGGGGACACAATTCCTTCTGGTTCATGTATCACTGGATGAAAAGTTTAGAGTGTGATGTCTCGTCCTCCCAGTCTCCAGATCTTTCTCC